>BGNK01004573.1:28525-51961 GCA_003297005.1 Symbiodinium sp. clade A Y106 | reverse complement strand
TTAACCCTCCACGCCAACTCGCTAAAGCTTGAACTTGAAGCCTAAAACCTGAGGTCAAACCCGCCTGTCCTACGCACACCCAGCCCCAGCCCCAAATCCCAACCCAGCCCAGCCTCCCAGCTCACCAACTCAACAACCAATTTCAAAAAGGAAACCTGTCAAAACGTTTCGGTCAAAACGTTTCGGTCAAAACTGTCGGTCAAAACGTTTTTGGCACCCAATCCCTTAACAATTTCTATATAAACCCTAAACCCTAAACCCTGGCCCTAGCAGGCAGCAGGCACCCGATGACCTTTTGGGGTATGGCTTGTGCGCCCAGACATAAGTTTTGAGCTGAAAGATGGCTTTAAACCTTAAATCCCTCCTATAATTCTTGGTTAGAACAGGGTTTTGGGGCCCATTTTACTGTAATTACAATACAGAACCCCCATAACCGTATTACCCACTAGATTACCTCGAAACCCCAAAATTCCAAAATCCTACACCGGCTCCTCACCTCAGACCTTCAGCACAAGACCCACAACCCAAGCTTCAGGGTTTAGGGAAACCCTAAACCCACAACCCTACTCTTCAGCCTTTGGCCTAAACTTCAGGGTTTAGGGAAACCTAAGCCCTAAACCCACAACCCTAATCTTCAGGCCAACTGCCTGCTTGTCGTCCTGCACTCTTCCGCGGCAGCTTTGCAAGTGTAGGATCTTCACCGACCAGACGAACAGCGAAAGGAAGCAGCCCAGATCTGTTTGTAGTCGTATGGTTTAGGGATTTTAGGGCTTAGGACATGGTACTTGTAGTTGTCCAACATGTTCAGGGTTTAGGGCTTAGGGGTTTAGGGTTTAGGATAAGTTACTTACTATCTCCTGGAAAGGTTTGCATTCCCAATGGTCCGTCCGTAGCAAGGACCGTCAGCGACTCGTACTCAGTCCTTCGGAGTATTGGTGAGGGTGCGCAACCCTAGAAACCGTAAATCCTAACACCCAGACTCTGTAAACACTGCAACTCCGAAACCCTTAACTTCAGAGGGATTTGTGATTATTATCATTATTACTACTATTATTACTATTACTACTATTATTACTATTACTATTATTATTATTACTATTATTACAATTATTATTTATTACTATTATTACTATTGTTACTATTGTTACTATTATTACTATTAGTCCTATTATTAATAGTATTCCTATTATTCCTCTTAATATTATTATTACTATTTTTACTTTTTTTTTACTATTATTACGATTATTATTACTATTACTATTCTTACTATTATTATTTATTACTATTATTACTACTGTTATTATTGTTACTATTATTCCTCTTATTACTAGTTTTACTATTACTATTACTATTACTATTACTATTGCTGTTACTATTACTATTGCTATTGCTATTGCTATTGCTATTACTATTACTATTACTATTACAGTTACTATTATTACCATTATTGCTATTAATGACCACCAAAACCGCCCGAACACGTAAACCCTGGCAGCCTCAAAACACATCGCAAAGCACGACAATCCCCAAACCCCTAGAAACCCACAACCTGGAGAGACGAGTCATATAGAAGCCTCCATAATATTGCAGCCTGAATACATAATTAGAATAGGTTTTGGGGGTATATATATATGTATAATATAACTATATTAAGGAGCCCCCAAACCCTATTCCAGTTGTTAAGGCCCCTATATTATACTCCTTCCGATTCCTCTGGTCTGTGAGGATGGTAGGCACTGGTACCCAGGTCCTCTAGAGGATCCATGAGATGAATACTTTCAACAAGCTCGAATCGTAAGTTGCAGGCTGTAGAGGTGCCCTCCTAGACCCTAAACCGTTTTGGGATTTGTTTTTGGATCCTTTAGAGGACTGGTAGAATCGGCACTTGAAGCGTCAGAAGACCCCAGCAAGCGTCGTGTCTAGAAGAGCCTTGAGATTTGAAGCATTGGGGCTTTGGTGCCTTAGGGTGCAGAGGCTGCATAGGTTGAAGTTTTTGGTTTTGGACGCGTCGACTAATTAGTGAATATTAGTTATTTGTATTTGTCGTTCTTCAAAGTCGTGCAAGGCTTCTATGTGGGGTTTCTGCAGGTGGTTCAGTCTTTCGTGAAGGAGAGATTGCTAAAACTGCTTAGTTTTTTGCAAAGTGCTTTAGAGTGCACATTTCCTGCTTTTGCAGGCTCAGTCGCTTCAAGCCTCACTAGACCCTACGTTGCAGGCTTCACATCCATAGCCTTTAAGTTACCAGAAGCCCTGGACCTGATACCAGAAGCCCTGAACCTGATCATGGCTGGATTCAAGACTATTTGCTGCATCAGATGTGCTTGGGAGGACATGATGCTTCAAGCATTCGTTGTAGGTTGCATTGGTGCGGAGGAGACTGTCAATTTGCCTGTCGCTACAGTCGTTGTAGTTGGTGATGGGTGGTGGCGGATGGTGCAGCTGATGGTCGCAGTTGCGTTGCTGGGCGGGTCTGGGAGTTGTTGGTTACCGTCTTTGTCAGTCCTGTTTTTCTGTAGGAACTGGAAACTTCTGTTACTATCACTGTCATCTCTGCTCGTGGTTGCTTCTAAGGTCTATTCTTAGCTGTTCTGTCTCATACTGCTGCATGTCCAGTTGATACCGTGTTGTTGCGGATGTTGCCATTGATTGTGTTGTAGACGCATGCATATGAGCATGAGCGTGCACAGAACGAGGCAATTTCGCATGACCGGAGTACATGACCAATTTCTTAGCTAGGCCGATGGCGATGGCCTTTAACTTTAGCACAGATGATGAATATGAGCATCCGTCAAAACTTCGGTAATTGTAGCTACGAGTAGAGTGGTCGTGGAACGCGGGATCTTGCCAAATTGCTTGGAAAGCGACAGGACCCCCCCCCACAAAAAAAAAGATACTATCAACGAAGATCATCTGGTGTGACATCTTAGTGCTGCCGCGGCAGTAGTGCGTAAATTTTTCGTCTGACATATGGTTAGGCAAGCGATACCCTAATCGATAGGCTAGCCCCCGAATGTCTGTTGATGTATAGTATTTGGCGCATGGCACCTCCGCAACACGGACCATGTAGTTTCACCTCTTGAAATCAAGTAAAGGCTGCCACAAGAGTGTGTCGCCTTCTGTTGGACTCTGGGACTCACTGCTGGCTGTAGATTGCCCGGAACCTCACGGCCTGAATTTGACAAAGCAAAATAACCAACTGAGGTTTATGGTCTTGGAGTGGTTGTTGCCTGTAGAGCAGGAGACGTCAGGAGAGGCACAAACTTCACAGACT
Source organism: Symbiodinium sp. clade A Y106 (assembly GCA_003297005.1). Taxonomy (NCBI): domain Eukaryota; class Dinophyceae; order Suessiales; family Symbiodiniaceae; genus Symbiodinium; species Symbiodinium sp. clade A. Next base: position 48,690 of record BGNK01004573.1, on the reverse strand, counting down.
TTGACTCTGTACGGTCCGGGTATGACATCAATACCCAGAGGCTCCATAGTAGTTCCTTTTTGGGAATTACCTTGTAGGATCCTAAATATGAACCCCAAAAAGGAACTACTTTGGAGCCTCTAGGTAGCTACGACGATGGCCATAACCACATTCATTGCACTTGCATTTGTGCACGCAGCCTTGAGCCCTACGTAGACCTCTGCAGTCTGAGCTGTGAACTAAACTTGATCTTTGCAAGGTTCCGTGGATTTCTGTGGGAATTCAATGGGTTTTGTAATTCAGATTGTTTCGAAGACCGAAAGCTCTGTGAAGCCTTGCGAAGCCTTGCAGGATGTCAGAGGGCAACAGCCCCAAAGGCTCCATGTACCTTTATAGTAGATACTTAGGCCTTAAAGGGGTCCCTATATAGGTACTTTAAGGCCTAAGTATCTACTATATGGGTACATGGAGCCTTAGGGAGCTAGGATCGGGTCACCCAGTCGACAAGATCGTGGCGAGGATTTCGCCGTTGCGTCTATTGCGGCCTGACGAGGGCTTCCTAGGAATATTCGTGTGCATTTGTGTGGAACCATGTGTTTGTCGTGTTTGCTATCCCATAGGCGACTCTTCGTGTTTTAGGGGTCTGAGGCTTTGTGGGTTTTAAGGTTCAAGGTTTAGAGGGTTTAGGGTTTAGGGTTTTTTGGGTGTAGGGTTTCGTTTCCACTGCTAATGTTGTCATCAGTATCGGCCGTGGATGCGGCGAGTTTCTTGCCACGATGCTGGCAGCAGCATGCTACTCACATAGCATACTCAACCCACATACCCGAAACCTTCTACCGTAAGCCCTAAACCCTAAACCCGCAACCCTAAACCCTAAACCCCTAAGCCCGCAAAACCGAAACCCTGAAGAGTTTCACCGTCCACAACCTCAAGCTGTACCTGAACCTTTAGGTTCTTTTAGGGTTTGGGGGTTCAGGGTTTAGGGTTGATTCCATATATTATGACTGCTTTACGTATGTCCTTAAAAAGGCAGGTTATGTGGGGTTGAGAGCTACTCCAAACCCTTGAGTCCTGCTGCAGAATCCCTCTCCCCAGAAGGGTACTACAGATATTCTAATATTCTGTCCTAGTAGTAGAGTAGGTAACCTTTAACCGTTTAGGGTAGTATATAATCCCTTTTTTCATCGTTATATTATGAAAAAGGTTAACCTTTGGTTCCCCATGATACCCGACAAGTAGGCTGTTTTTTTCACGCAATCATCCCAAGCCTCGACAGTACAAACGATGAGATATCTTGGACCTTTTGGGTTGGTTTGGTTTAGTGCCGGTAGTTGCAAGCCAATCAAGGCACCTCACCCTGTGGGTAGTTGGCTAACTTAGGGTCACTGTTAGGGCCCCTTTTGTTGGCGTGCCGTACTTCTCTTGGGACTTAAACAGGGACCCACCTATTGAACTACCCCCTGACTGAAGAGCACTAAACCCCACACCCATGCCCAGTAGTCAGAGACTTTGCCAATGCCCATAGGCTCCATAGTAGTTCCTTTTTGGGATTACTTTATAGGATTCTATATGAACCCCAAAAAGGAACTACTTTGGAGCCTCCAGGTGGAGGCATGATGCTAAGACTTTGGCAAGGAAGTTGAAACAGTCCTGTGCAACAAGGTGTCGGATCTAGGGTTCAAGGGCTTTTCAGGTTTGTGTTATAGGGTTAGGGTTTCGGGTGTTGTAGGGTTTCGGGTTGAGGCTTTAGGTTGGGCTCAGATGTGTAAGGTTCGGGCTCAAGGTGGGGCCAAACGTTCGGGAATACAGCGTTCAGGTGAGTATCGCACTGCAACACCAGAACCTCGTCTCTGTGTGCAGATGCGGGGGTGACCGGACCCTTTGAAGTATAAACCATAAATCCGAAATCCTCTCCACTCCGCTTTACAGTCTGTAAACCCCGCGCCTAAAGGGCGTCTAAGTAATTACCTATACTATTTTGGGGGCGCCCTATCATAATTATAGTATAATGGTCCCCCAAACCCTATTCTAATGATTAAGGCCCTTATATTACCGCGTCCGAACTGCTTCTGGCGCTCAGGTTTCCATGGACTTCAAAGCAGGTCATGGGAAGTATAAACCTAAGCCTCAACTCCCGCACGCCACATGGGAGTTTCCCAATACTGGGGGGGTGCCTTATTGCGGTGCCCTTATAATGAGGATCCTATGATTTCGGGGTACTATATTCTGGGCTTGGGAGTACCATACTTTAATATTTTTTTGCTTAAAGGAACCATTCTGAAAGACAACTTTCTACTTTTTGCTCCCTGGTTACTCAAAAGCCCAGTATTGGGGTCTCCTATTTTCATCTTCAAACCCTACACCCCCAGCCCTCCCCAAGGTAATCGGCAAAATGGCTCATTCTCAGAAAGAATGAAAGAATGTGGAGATCATAGTTTGAAGGTTTATATTATGCAGAAGCTTGAAATTATTACCTATAGTTCCTGAAAATCCCAATACTACAAAGGAGCCCAGAACCCTATTCTAATTAATTAAGCCCCCTATAGTATGCTTCAGTACCTCGCAAAGATTGGGGCGTCTACTTAGTAGCTGAGTAGGTTTGTCATTACCTTTTGAGGTTTTCATTCTAATCCCACCATATTGAAAAAGCCAAGCCTTTTTTGGGGCAAGGGCTTTCAGCCCCGAAGTTGGATGACACGAGGGTTACGGGTTCGATGTCTCGTGTTTTCATTACCCCATAGGCTCCATAGTAGTTCCTTTTTGAGAATTACCTTATAGGATCTTAAATATGAACCCCAAAAAGGAACTAGTTTCGTAGTTCAGACAGACTGTATATCAGGGACTCCAACAGGGCATACGCATGAGCATTTTACAGGGATATCCCTGCTGGGCTTCATTATAGGGGGGAGTCTATATATATATGTTAAAAAATCGGATATCACTATCCTAATTTTTGGTTATGCGTTTTTTCGGGGCCCGGTATTGGGCTTTAGGAACTGGGTTTTGGGGTTTTTTCAACGAAGCTGCCCTTGCTGGATTCAACTTGCTTGGCGCACTTGTCATATGTAACCACGGCCTTTATAGAGCACTGTGAGAATCTCATGCCCACTTTCTTAAAGGCCGAGTAGAGGTTCTCCAGGGGATGTGCAGGGGGTTTCGCTGCTTCATTGGCTTTCACTGCTCTCCGCATGGCACTCCAAACCCATTTCTGACTCCCATCACCGCTCCTACATGCCAAGCCTGCAACCCCAAATCCTAATCCCTGAGGTCGCGAGACCCATTCCAAATCCCGAGCTCTAGAAATCCGAGCCCTATATATATATATATATATATATATCTTTAATATTATACTTGTATATATATATATGTATATATATATATACACACAAAGCTATTATATATATATATATATAATCCCCATAGCTTCAAGCCCGAAGATTGAGCCGCTAGCCCGCTGCCGCAGCGTGGGTTCAAGCCTGTTGCCTTCCGCAAGGAAGCCTTTGCAGGGGACCCATTGGGATGAATCAGTCTTAAGCTCCACGTACAGGGGTGGGGGTGGTGGGGGTGGGGGTGGGGGGTGGTTGCCTGTTCGCCCAGCTGCAATTTTGCAGGATAAGCGCTCGTGATTTAGATTTTGTATGGTCGAGTAGGAATTGTAATATCATTGTGCAAGGAATGTCTTGTGCGTTTGCCAGAGATGAAACATCTTCATTGTCGTATCTCATCCCAGTGACGCCGTTCATGCTGTAAGCACACGCCTTCAAGTGAGAGGCAATGTATTTGCTTGACGATTGGAGCATGTGTGTTCATCATGCAAAGTGTGCGCAACACTGTGCACCAAACGTCCTCTCCGACCGCTCATTCGCGCCGATCACCGCTCCCCTATAACTTTAACTGTTAAGCTGTACATGTAACTTTCTTTGCCAGCATGAAACATGCATGCGCTCGTTTTACGATTTACTGCACACCTCCGCTTATTCAGGCCTTTGTGGGTCCTTGATGTATTTGGGTCTCAAAGCACAGTGCTCGGAGCTCCGATCGCTTTGCAGAGGCCACAGAAACCATGACGATGTCCCTGGCTACCGTTCTTCGCTTCACCTCCTCCGTGACCACCATGGCAGCTCGGACGACCAACACCAGAGGTTCTGGTCTGGTGCTTCGGAGTGTTTAGAGCATCAGGTATTTCCCGACATACCAATGCCTGAAATTCGAGGGTTTCGCCTCCCAGGTTATCTGCGTCAAAAGCATGCCACGGCCCACGTTTGCGTTATGCAGATTCTTGCCCAAACCGACACTTCCACTTCTTACGTGGGTTCAACAAAGTGCTGGGCTCCGAGAGTTGTACCGGATTTTGTGATTGCCACCTTTGCAACGCGCATCCTCTTGAACCTACAGCTTCCCAGAAAGCATCGGTTTAGGGTTTAGGGTTTATAGGGTTAGGGTTTAGGGTTTATAGGGTTTAGGGTTTAGGGTTTATGTCTTCACACCCAATGTTGCCCGAAGTTCGACAATCTGGAAACGTAATCGACACGTTGGGACTTGTGCAATATCGGCATCCGTATTGAGATCACTAAAATCGACACTGGTGAAGCAGCGCTGGTGACTCGGGTGACAGGACTATATTAACCAACACCATATGCAACCCTGGGGGCCGTGATGTTGATATGAGCTGCAGTCTTTATAGCTTATGACAAAGCCCCTCAACCCTAAACCCCCTTACCAGGACCCCAAGCCCCAAATCCTATTTTTCTTTTACCTACAGGCTCCAAAGTAGTTCCTTTTTGGTGTTCATATATAGAATCCTATAAGGTAATCCCAAAAAGGAACTACTATGGAGCCTATGGGTAATTGGTACGAGTCCCAGGCTCGTCACCCAGCACTCCGCTCCTCCCATTCTCGTTCGCCCTCGTTGGCGGCTCAGGGCAGACCTGTCGCGTCATCAAAGGAGGTTCTTTAAGGTTTAAGGTTTAAGGGTTTAGGTTCCCCAGGTTGAGTGGGTTTAGCATTTTTGGTTGAGGGCATTGCATTTCGTGTTGACGAGCTTCCTTTATAAGGGTTATCAGGATTTCTGATACGGTGCTTGTAGGGGCCTAACGTTCTAGGGGACTTTAACGTGGGGTGCGCGCCCAGGAGTTGAAGCCGAACTAGATTACCAATACTCGTTGGCGTTCCTTGCTAGGCTTATACTTACCCCTAAGAAAACCAGTCGAATGATTCAGGCCCTTGTACTAGGCTTGTGAGGTTTAGGCTTGTGAGGTTTTGGGATGAAGGGTGTTTCGGGGTCAAGCTTTTCTTCTCGAGGGGTTGTTTGTGTAGTCCTGACACAGATCTTTAGGGTTCGCTACATGGGCTAGGAGAGAAATCTTAGTAGCTGAGTGGATACACATACGCTTTTTGGGATAATATTACCCACTATAAAACTGAAAGTGTACACTTTTTGGGGCTTAGGAACTCAGCAACTGAGAAATCGAGGGCTTTGTTTATGGATTCGGAATTCAGGATTTGGGTTTGGGTGCTTGAGGATTGCAGGATGTAGAATGTCAAGGTTTCGGGCTCAGTCGGACTTGCACCATTCGGGGTTCTAAGTTTTGAAATCAGAGTTTAGGGTCCACCCATAGGCTCCATAGACTCCATATAGTTCCTTTTTGGGATTAGATTACCTTAGGATTCTCTATACCCATAGGCTCCATAGTAATTCCTTTTTGGGATTAGATTACCTTAGGATTCTCTATATATGAACCCCAAAAAGGAACTACTTTGGAGCCTCTAGGCAGCGATTGGGCTTTAGGTTCTGGGGTTCCAGGAGCGTAGTGTCCACGAGTCTGACGTGACGGAAGGCGCCTGTCCAGGAGGTGTCGTTACGTCAAAAAGCCAGGCGACATAGTGACCTTGCAGCTGACAGCTGAACCCTGTTAAGGTTGCTGCCAATGCCAGCATGCGAGGCAGTTGTTCCGTCGCCATGAGCTACCATTGTTTCCTGGGTTTTGTCAAGTCATGCAGGCTGTTACGTTTTCTGTCTAAGGTCACAGACATCACGATCATCATCATCATCGTCATCATCGTCGTCGGCTTCACGCTAAGGCGCGGGCATGGTTTCTTATAAGATTGAAAAGTTTCTCATGACCTCAAATTCAGCCAGTCAGGGCTCCAAACTGGAGTTGTGCACGGTGACGAGGTGGTTTTATCCTAAACATTCCTAAACCTAAATGCTTGGGCTGTTAAGGTTGTGGTTCCGCCTTCAATGATTGAATGCAGGCTTTAGGGTTTGAGGGTTCTGGCTTTAGGGTCTAATCCCCACTGCCCTGCCCTGAAGCAGCTGCGTATGTAGAAGTAGCAAAGCCCGAGGCCCCATGCATGTTTCGCCCGCCGCATGAAGACCCTGTTTTAGTTTGTTTTAGCCCTGTGAAGCATCTTGCAATGAAGCCATATCAGTTTTCTCAGCCGTACAGCTGCTTGATATGATGACGGAATTCAACAGAAGTGTAAGGGCAGGAGACTGTGCTTATGAAAACCGTCCCGTCTTCCCAAGCGTCCGGATTCAGGAATCTCTGCCCTGCACCGTAGTACCAGATACCTAGAGGCTCCAAAGTAGTTCCTTTTTGGGGTCCATATATAGAATCCTATAAGGTAATCCCAAAAAGGAACTACTATGGAGCCTATGGGTACACACCCTCTGAACTCTGAACAGCGACGTGCTGAATTCGCCGGAAAAATGCAAGCCCTCTATGTCCTAAGCAGCTCATCCGAGGCTTAGAAGGTTTAGGGTTTAGGGATCTAGGGTTTAGGGTTTAGGGCCCCAAGCCCGAATCAAAGCCGAAACGGCGAAACGCTGGTTTCAGAACCCGAGAGACTCAGCAAGTCCGAACTACCGCCCACATGCAAAGGGCTTAGGGCATAAGGCATAAGGGTCCATGTAACCATGAACCCAAATAGTATATACTTTGGCCTTAACTTAAAGTAGTCCCTATACTTGGAGGCCCTTTTGACTTAGTAAGTCTACTTAGTATCCCCTAGAAACCATATTATAATCCCCCATAACCCACCTTACTAACCCTACTTACTAAGATGAAGCCTCATTCGCCCTACCCAGAGGGCCCAAAGTAGTTCCTTTTTGGGGTTCAGATTTAGGATCCTATAAGGTAATTCCCAAAAAGGAACTACTATGGAGCCTCTGGGTAGGGCCTACCTGGACCCTAAGGATCCTACACCTTTTCAGGGTTCCTTAATCAGATTTCCTTCTTTGAGTCCTTAAAATGGTAGGTTTTGGGGGGTTAAGGTAGGCCCTCCACGGCCTCTACCCCAAACCCTAAATTATCAACCCTGAGCCCTAAACCCTAAAACCTTAAACCATGCTAAACCCTAGACCCGGATCCTAGGTTTTAAACCTAATGCACTACCTCTACATGGGTAGTTCTCTACATTAGGGTCCCTTTTTGGGTACCCTAAATATTAGGTGCCGTATTATAGTAGGGATCCAAAAAGGGACAAGAACTTTGACAACCACCCACATGATTCCCAGTCTAGCCTTTAGGATTTAGGGCTCTTTTTGATGGTGTTTCCTCAATTTTTGAACCCTTAACCTGAGTGTTAACCCTTTGACCTGTATCGTACCACCTGTAATGTAAGTAATGAACCCTAAGGCTCCATGTGCCCACAATGTATGATATATAATATATAACATGTATACCTAGAGGCTCCAAAGTAGTTCCTTTTTGGGGTTCATATAGAGAATCCTATAAGGTAAGCCACAAAAAGGAACTACTATGGAGCCTATGGGTTTACACAATCAGCTCAACTCATCCTCCAGGCCTCCTCAGCCCGATTCGGGCCCGAACTTCAGGGCTGCCTTAGGGTTCCTTTACAGGGTTTCTATAAGGGTTCTATAAGGGCTCCTGTAAGGGGTCTATAAGGGTTCTATGAAGGGGTTTAGGGTTTGGGAGTTTCCGAAAATTAGGGCTACCTTAGGGTTCCTTTGCAGGGCTTCAAGAAGGGTACTAGAGTTCCTTTAGAGGGGTACTATAAGGGTGCCATAAGAGTTCCTGTAAAGGGCTCTAGAAGGGTTTGGAGTTTTCGAAAATTAGGGGTACCTTTTTCCGGAGTCCATATAATAAGGAGCCTACTATGTAGGGTACTATATTAGGGTCCCTATTTTCGGAAACTCCCGTATGACCTCAAGATCGATCCTGATTGGTAGCATACTTATACTACAAATATTCCTTCCCAAGGCTCCTTCTTAGAATCATGCGAGAAAAGCTTCCAAAACACCTATGATGGCCGTGACTTCTGAATGTCTGACATCAGCGAGGCTAGACCCTGCCCCATTTTGCAAAACTAAGTGACCCAACCAGGGATCTCAACATTTTAGTGCAGGTTCGATGTTGAGAGCATGTACGGTTTTGATTGACAACATGTTGATACCATGTACCGTTTTGTTTTACAACCCTGACAAACAGGCTTTGGGGCTCCTGAAGTACCGCCAATGCAAGAGAGTTGGTGCATGGACTTGAAGATGAACCGTGCTGCGATGCAACCGCTACTACAGAGGCCTTAACAATCACCTATCCTATTTTGGGGGCTCCTTATTATAATTATAATATAATGGGCCCCAAAACCCTATTCTAATTAGTAAGGCCCCTATATTAGTTTCAAGCCATCAGGTGCGCAAATGATGTTCCAACCACGGCTCGAGTCCGAAACCAAACCCGGAACTGCGGAAACCCCAACCCTAAACCCTAGACCCTACCCAAGAAAAAACCCTAAGGAAACGCAAGAGCAGACAGGAGCCGACGTCGAACGAGCCTCGTTGCGAGGCTTCCTGCGTGGAAGATCATCCTGCTTTTCAGGGCATCACAGATTTAAGGCATCTGGGCTCTGGGTGTAGAGCTTTGGTTTAGGGTTTTTGGGTTCCGGTGCTTAGTTTTAAGGTTTTAGTGCTTAGGCGTGGGACTTCGGTGTTTAGTGTTGAGGTTTCTATTATTTCGTATTATTTGATATTTCACGATACCGTATTTTCACAACATGTATTATATCGTACTACTATACGTGGTATTATATTAGTAGTGTATTGCATTATGTTGTGTTAGATTATGCTATACTGTACTATATATATATATATTCTATTTCGTTACAGAACTATTTTTATTGAGTTATTTTTAGAATAGTAAAGTTAAGTTTAGTATATGACATCATAATGTTTGTATGGCATACCGGCGACGGATCCTGAGCGCAATTCGTTGAGGCTTTGGCCTGCCCCGAAGCTTCGGAACCCTAACACCCAGCGCCCGGAGCAATCAGAGCGTGTTTAGGGGTTTAGTGTTTAGGGGTTTAGGGGTTTAGGGTTTAGGTGTTTAGGGCTTAGGGTTAAGGGGTTTAGGGTTTAGGGCGGTTTAGGGGTTTAGGGTTTATGGTGCGAAGCTTAGGGACGCGGGCTTGGCTCTTGGGTTTTGGAGTCAAGCTTTCCGACCTCTGACTTTCACAGGGTCTTAGTAGGCAGTCCCACCCCTGCTGGTAGACCCCAGACATCTATTTTGTGGCATCCTCAATCCCCTTCAACAGGCAAGCTTCTTGACTTGCAGGTATAATGTTCAAAACAGCCCCGAATACCCGCTAGCGATTGCTCGAACCAGTATGAGTGCTCATCCCGTCGCAACAACCCAATTTTCAAGCCTTCTGGAGTGCAAACACCCGGCTCCTCAAAGTTTCGTTGGGGGGTTTCGTAGACTGGGGTTAGAAGGGCAGCTAGGGATCAAGCCTTTCGCACTCCCTCCAACTTGCAGCGTGCAATACCCATTGAAAACGGTCCAAGATATCAGATCCGCAAAATCAGATAAGTTGCAAAGCCCTAAACTCCTAAGCCCCTAACCCCAAATGTCCCTTGATGCCCTAAACTTCGATGAACCCAAAAAGCTTCGGGAGGCGATGCTTGGAGGTGTCACGCTGCTGCCGCGGGGATGGAGCGCGTTTTGTCACATCGATTTTGGGTTCAGGGATTTGAAATTTCTGGTGGTCTACCCAGAGGCTCCATAGTAGTTCCTTTTTGGGAATTACCTTGTAGGATCCTAAATATGAACCCCAAAAAGGAACTACTTTGGAGCCTCTAGGTACGGCTGTAGAAAGATGGGCCCGGGATTTATGCGTGATGTAGGGCTGGCCAAGGCTTATGATTTCGGTCGTCGGGTTCAGAGTTGGGGATATGAAATTTGAGTGTGAACCCTACGGCTCCAAGTGCTCATATTTGGGGACTTCTGACATCTGTTTTGTCGGCGTCCGACGACAGCGCAAGGTTCTGTGCACAACTGAAGCTTAGCGTTTACGGCTCCGGTTCTAAGGTTATCCTAGTTACAGAAAGTATGATGACGACAGTCATGACCGTAGCCATCAGCACTGCCGTGGTCATCGTCCTTAATTGCCACCGTCGTCTTCAACATCAGCATCATTATCATTATCACCATGCTCCTCTTTTCCTCCTCATCCACATGACCATCGTCATTATCATCATCATCACACTTGTTGTCATCGTTACTAGTATCGCTATCGCGTTTCTTCCATACCATCTGCTTCTGAATCATCACGGTACATGAGTAGAACCCTTTTGCCCTTTTTGTTTGGGTCCCCTTCTTAGAACCGAATAGTAGGAACAAGGATACCCTTATTGTGAACTTCTCAGGAACCTAGATCATCATGGATCATGTCGTTGTCATCCTCATTCTCATCGTCGCCATCTTCACACGCGTCATCACCAGGCTTGTGGAAGCCTTCGTCCCCCTAGGCTCCAGTTACCTATTAGTAGGACTCATATAATGTATAATATACATTATATGAGATATATATATATATATCATATACCGCAGTAACCTACTTCGTAGGTAGCTGGAGCCCTAGAGGTCATTATCACCGTCCTCGGAAGGGTCAAACTGGCACACGAGAACGGATGCCTGAGTCTTGCTAGGGCAACTTGACTTGGCCATTGCACCTCTGCTACTCACGACTCAACCTTGATTTCGTTTCAACATTCCCAACCCGGGCCTACAGCCTAAACCCAAGAGCCCATTTCTGTATTTGCAGAAGGTCTTCCCTCACCGTGGCCTGGCTACCATCAAGCCCCCCGCCTTTAAATCCAGAAACCCCTTAAAGGGTCTAGGGTAAATCTCGAAACTCTGAACCTGCAACCCGAAAATCGAAAACTCCAAACCCTGTAAGAGACAACAGATGAACAGGAGGCTCCGATCAGAGACACAGCGGGGTAGCCAAGTCGGATCTGGTGTCTGGATTTCGTGATTCTGTTGACGGACAAAGCATTGCATTCTCCATAGTAGAGAATCTGTGGTATCTGTGATGTGTTCACGATGCTTTGTGTATCGCAAGATCTTGTCTATCAGCACCTTCACGCCGGGTAGTGAAGGAGTGGCTGCATGCTGTCCGGCCTGTCCAACTTTTTCAATCGGGCTGCCGTTTGGAACTTCTTGGAGATTTCATGCTGGGAGCGCTGAGGACGTGAGCCAGTTTGTTTGAGGGTGAAAAAATTAGTGTTTAGGGCAGGTTAGGGTTTAGGGTGGATTTCATTGCGAAGTAACACCCGAACACCGCCAGGCCTACACTCCCTAGTTGGCCCTAGTTCTCAGGTCCACTACCTCTCTTCAAATGCGTAGGTACCTAAGGCATGTGGGCTGCAAGCCAGATTGTGCCTTTCGGATTCAGGTATGCAAATCGGGGAATGTGCCTGTTGAAGTTTGATTCTCGACATAGGATGGTGATCCCTGAGAGGTAGACTCTGGTGGACCCGAAAACTTTGCTACCCCGAGGGTCGCAGCGGGTGCCGGCGAATCGGAGATCCCACCCGTGAGTCTAAGTTTGCAAGCCCCTAGCCCCCAGCCCCGGAGGACAGGATTCTGAATCCGAATCCCTTTAGAGCCCACTTCTGCAGGTGATGAACGCCGGCCACGAAACAAGACTCTCCCTGCAGGCTGTGGCGGTCAACAGCCTTTAGCTTTTGGGGTTTCGGGGTTTAGGGTTTTAGGGTTTTAGGGTTTAGGGTTTAGGGAGGTTTTGGTTGTTTTTGGGGTTGGGGACTTTCGGCCCGAAGCCCTAAACCGGGCTTTGGGGCTCGATCTTACCGCTGACGACAGCACTCCCAATACTGCTGTAAGTGTCCATATAGCTATGAAAGTAGCCACATAGGGTCTCGAGGCTCTTCAAGGACCAAGTATATACTATGTACCTTGTATTTAACGTAGACTCACATATACACTGAAAGGGCTTAAAACTAAGAGGAGACATTTGTTGCGAGCCTGGATTCGTAGAAGTTTGCCGTTTCGGATTGATGGGGGTTCTTGTCCGAGTCTGCAGAAAGCCGCTCTTGAGCCCTCAATTATGAGGGCTTTGTTCGTATTCTGTGAGGTATCGGATTCAGCTCGGGTTTAGGATTCGCTCAGGCCTCGGGCTTGCAGGCTGTAGGGTTCCATATCCTGCAGCCATCTGAAGGACCACCACAAACCGAGGCCTGACCCTTCAACCCGAGACGTTCAACACTAAACCTAAACCCCAAACCTGGAGCCCAAAAGTATGTAGAATAATAGTCTTTTATAGATTTTGGGTCATTATTTTGCCTACTTTGGGGAGTCTAGCTCAATACACCCCGAAACCCGTAAACCTCAGAGCTCTGAGCCGTATACGACCAGGGCAGGGTGCGCAAGACTCCGCTCTTGAAGCGGATTTGGAGGCCTCTTGGTTTGGGAGGTTCTGGGTTGACCCTAAGGGTCGATGTACTCATATAGTATAGACACTGGCCTTAAAGTACTCCCTATATAGGTACATTGGGCCCAAAGTATATGCTATATGGGTACATGGACCCTTAGGGTGAGGGATGTGGATTTTGGGGAGTTTAAGGGTTTGGGGTTGGGGTTTCAGGGATTGTGTGTAATAAGTTAAGTGTCACATCCTCAACATGGATCGAGCACCCATCCAGAGCTTCTCAGATTTTCAATGATCTTCAGTTCAGTAGCTTACCCTGGGCATCAAAACAGCCCAAAAGCCTTATATAGTATGGTCTTTGGGCCCAAAAGCCTGAATATATGAGTCCTTAGATTCCTAGGGTTAAGCCTTCGGCCCACTTCGAGCTTCGGTTTGCTAAGAGGTCCGCGAGAGCATGTTGCTCTTCCGCTCCGACCCTCAAGCCCAGTAATGAAGGCCTTCAGCAGGTCGTACAACGACGGGCTCGGGGGGTTTACTAGCCCTAAAAGCCCTAAAACTCTAAACACAAAAAAACCTACACCCTAAACCATTTAACCCTCTCTGCAGATCGAAAAGGGGCCCTTAAAAAAAAAAAAAAAACAAAAAACAATCAACCCTTAAACCCCTAAACCCTAAGCCCTTAGACCCCTAGGGTTTGGGGCACTACGGCAACCTCGAGTCTGCTGACCATAAGGAACCCGGGCTTTGGAGTACCATACTTTAATACTGTTTTTTCTTAAAGGAACCATTATTTTTTTTTAAAGGAAGCATTATTTTTTCTTAAAGGAACCATTATTTTTTAAAGGAACCATTATGAAATAGAAGTTTATGCCTTTTTCTCCCTGGTTACTTAAAAGCCCAGGAACCCCCTAAGCCCAGAACCCTAAAGCGTCGGCTCCGATGGACCACCATGGCTGAGCTCTACACGCTATATGCCCGTTGAGGGGTTCAGGGATTTTGGGCCCAGTAGATGAACTAGACCTAGTAGTAGAGTAGGTAACCTTTAACCTTTTAGGGTAGTATAATCCCTATAAAATCCTTATAGTATGAAAAAGGTTAACCTTTGGTTCCCCATGATACCCGACAAGTACGTAGAAAAGAGCAAGAACGAGCCTTGACAGGTAGTAATGTCCGTAATATGCCTGGCGACTGACGGTGTGGTCCACCTCTGAACCCTGTTACCACTTGCAGACACCCTAAAGGGTCCATGTAATTACCCAAACAGTATAGACTTTGGCCCCAAAGTACCTTACATAGGGACTACGTTAAAGCCAAAGTATGTACTATTTGGGTTCCCGGACCCTCAAGGGGACACATATCATCTGTAATCTGCGTTGGGACCTTTGCCGTGTTGAAGCTCTAAACTGCAAGACCTACTCCTTAACTCCTACACCCTGAACCCAGACTCGAAACGACCCATAGGCTCCATATAGTAGTTCCTTTTTGGGATTACCTTATAGGATTCTATATGGGTGGTTGTCAAAATTATGGTCCCTTTTTGGGTCCCTATTATAATACGGCACCTATTAATGTTTAGGGTACCCAAAAAGGGACCCTAATTTTGACAACCACCCACATATGAACCGCAAAAAGGAACTTTGGAGCCTCTAGGTAGACCCTTACGGGTTCCCTTAAGGATTCCGTTAAGCGAGCTTTGTTTGGGAGGCTCCTGCAGAAGCTTCCAGCCGACCGACGCCGGGAGATCCTCTCGTGACCCGCCGTGGGTTAAGGGTCTAGGGTTTAGGGTTTAGGATGATGGAGCAAGATGCCAGAGAGAAGCAAACTTCAAGGCCCTAAAACTCAAGCCCCGCACCCGAGCATGTGTAGCAGTGTAGAGTGACTTCCCGAACGACGGATTCTTGGTGGATCTCGGTAGCTTCACTATAAGCTGCTAACTACAAGGTAGTGAACACTTGGCAGACGGAAACTGCGCTAGTGGAGCTCTCCCTTGGAAGCCTACTTTCAAGGCTCGTGTTCGAGCCCTTTCCGGAGCTTAGACCTTGTAGGCCCAAGAGAGTACATGAGGCCGTCCGGCCACGCTTGGCAGAGCCCGGTTCTGGGGGGGTTTGCTTTGGGTTTAGGGTTGTGGGTTTAGGGTATGACTTGGGATCGGCGGTTTCGGTTGCAGGCTCGGGTTCCAGTTCACAGCTTCCAGAAAGTATGTCCTGATGGATCATGGGTGTTCGGAACTGTCAACGATGCGTTATCCAATACTGGAGGATTTCCTGAAGCTTACAAGGCAGACGGTAATTTTTTTTATCCGACAGTCATTGTCCGATCGTGTGCTCAAGTCTCTCGCTCCATTATAGATCCTTCTAAGCCCTCGCGGTTTGGAACCTCTGATCAACTGTGTACTCAGGGGCTTGAGCACCGCACAGCAATGCCAGCTCGAGCGCCGGCACCCCAATTCTCGTGTTTGGGGATCTCCCTCTATCTTGCAGCGGCAAACTAAACCTTAAACCCTAAGCCGCGTCGGGCTAGGCTTCAGGGCTTAACTAACTCAGCCCGCAGCCACAGACCCCGAATCCCGAGAACCACTCCTCCTGCTACGAGCCCCAGCACAGTACAGTTAGCAGCATCAGTCGAGCTCACGTAGTACAAGCCAAGTATCGGGTTATTTAGGATTTAGAGCTTGGTTCCATGGCATGAATAATGCCATGCAGACGTAGAATACTCAAGGTTGCAAGCGACCCCTGACCACATTGTGAAGCAAGAACTGTTGGAAGAACCATGTTTCTGCCCTACGCGGCACGGTGTCTTGCTGAGGGAAACCTCAAAATCATCAAGCCACAGAAGACAGAACGCATATAGGACATACTCGACAGTACCAGACGCCACACAACAGACCCCAATCAACCCCAAAGCCCCATATCGAAAGCCCAAGCCGGAAAGGAAGCTTTTAAGCCATAAACCCTACCCTAAGGCTCCAAAAGGGGTTAGGGGCTTTCTGGGCGAGGGTTTCGGCTTTGGGGACTAAGGTTTGGGAGTTCACTACGAGGGTCCAGGAGCATTAGGGTAGAGCCTAGCTAGAACCTCTCTTTGATAACTCAGAGCCCGAGTAGCATAGTGGCCGGAATGCTTAAAGAACCATTCCTTGGGCTACCTAAATATAGTCGTAGTACAACCGTGTATCAACCGCCAAAGTCTAGTTATTCCAACGATGGCCTCTCTTCTGCCAGCGGATGGCCACTTCGAGTGACCCTATTGCATTGCAGTTATAGAATAGAATGCTCTACCCCAGAACCCAATTGAAAGTGATCAGAACAGATGTAAGGCACCCAACACCTTCAAAGAACAGGTATAGTCTACCCCAAATCCTGTTTAAGTCAAGCATATACTCATTAGGGTTCATCAGCGCAGCTAGAATATAAGCCCGTTCAAAGTCATCAGAACCGATAAAGTCTAGCCCTCAAAAGCCATGCGAAGTCATCAGAACGATGGCCACTCTTCCGCCAGCCGATTAGTCCCTGAACCCTCAACCATAAACACTAACCCCCAAACCTTAACCCTGAACCCTAACCTTAACCCTGAACCCTAACCTAAACCTTAAACCTAAACCCTAATTAATCCCTGAACCCTCAACCATAAACACTTGACCCTAAACCTTATAACCCTGAACCCTAACCTAAACCTTAAACCTAAACCCTAATTAATCCCTGAATCCTCAACCATGAACACCAACCCCTAAACCTTAGCCCTGAACCCTAACCTACACCTTAAACCTAAACCCTAATTAATCCCTGAACCCTCAACCATAAACACTAACCCTAAACCTTAACCCTAAACCCTATAATTGATCAACCATAAACACTAAACCCTAAACCTTAACCCTGAACCCTAACCTAAACCCTATAATTAATCCCTGAACCCTCAACCATAAACACTAACCCCGAAACCTTAACCCTGAACCCTAACCTAAACCTTAAACCTAAAACCTAATTAATCCCTGAACCCTCAACCATAAACACTAACCCCTAAACCTTAACCCTGAACCCTAACCTAAACCTTAAACCTAAACCCTAATTCATCCCTGAACCCTGAACCATAACCTAAACCTTAACCCTTAACCCTATAATTAGTCCCTGAACCCTCAACCATAAACACTCAACCCTAAACCTTAACCCTATAAACCTAAACCTTAAAAACCTTAGACCCTAACGAATCCCTGAACCCTCAACCATAAGCACTAAACGCCTTAAACCTTAGACCGTGCACTCCGAGGTTGGATTCTCACCCGCGTCCCGCGCCCAAGGGCCCAGGCGGCCTGAAGCTTCGCAAAAGACTACATTAGGGACCCAAAAAGCACATAAGCATAAGCATCTTATAGGGATATCCCTACCTTATTGGGCTTCATAATAAGGGGGTTTATATGGGATATCCCTATCCTAATTTTTGCTTAGGTGCTTCTTTGGGGCCCTACTACCGTCTATGAAAGTATGGTTTATTATGTTATGGTATCTGACAGTATATATGATAGTATGGTTGAGTATGTTATAGTATACGAAAATATGTTCAGTATGTTATAGTATGTCAGGCAGTATAGTATGGCATATTGTAGTACATTATAGTATACTCTCGTAGATTCTGGTGTATTGTAATATATTGCCCCAGGACGATTGGTGCGCGCTTCAGGTTTGAGGTTTAGGGCTTAGGAGTTTGGGGTTCATGGGGTTTACTTTCCCGGACGGAAGTTAGAACCACCCTTGTCGCCACAATTTCGCCCGAGCATCGTTTTGCTTTCTCGGGCGCCACTTTACCCGAGCAGCTTGTTAGAACCAGAAACGTCGCCAAGGGAAGTTAGAACCACCCTGCTTCAACAGCTGGGTTTGATCTTTTTGCAGATATTTTGCTTAATTGTTAGAGCTGGGCGGCCCGCGACGGGGAAAGCTAGAACCACCCCGTGCCCCGTACTGCACCGCTCGTACCGGCCCGCCCGCACCAGGACCATCCGCACGGCCTCATACCGCCCCGTACCGCCCGTACCGCGCGAGTAGCGCCCGTGCCGTACTGCTCCGTATGCTGCCCCGCACCCTTCTAACCCGCAGAAACGTCGCCAAGGCAAGTTTTCCCTGCTTCAACAGCTGGGCTTTGATGGGCTTGGAGCCTTTTCCATATATTTGCAATGTTTTCTGCAGCTGGCCCCCCACGGCGGGGAAAGCTAGAACCACCCCGCACCGCCCCCCAGGCAGTATACTACCGCCCCTCCGTACTGCCACACGCTGCCCCATACCGCCCCGTACCGCATACCGCCCCGTACCGTCCTACCGGCCGTACCGCCCGCCGCCCGCCCCGTACCGCGCTGTACCGCCAGCTCCTTTCCAACGCGCAGAAACGTCGCCAGGGAAAGTTCTAGAGCTTTTTGTATAGCTGGTCGCGGCCTACAGCGGGGAAAGTTAGAACCACACGCATACCGGCTCGCCCGTACGTACCGCCCCACACCGCTCCGTACCTGCCGCTCCGTACCGCCCCCGCTCCGTACCGCCCCGGTGGTTCTAACTTGCCGTCCGGGAGTGTAAGGGCTTTGGGTTTGGGGCTTAAGGCTACAGATTTTGAAGTCGATAAACGTTGTTGAGAAGATTGTCGACCGAAGGCCAACATCGTCGTCATATCAGTGATATATACAGAGGGATGACAGGGTCTCCTTTTCAGGCCATGACACACCCTCCGCCCCAAACTACATGCACGCTGAATGAAGGTTTTCGGTGCACAAGCTGCGCCAAGATCTGCGGTTATCTAGATGCCTTGGAGATCGTAAACACTTTAGGGTTTAGGGGCATACTTCTTCATCCGTCATCAGCCTTTGTTATCATCAGAAGGGCACCACGCAGCCAAAGAGCTGTGGTGATGCAAACAGTGAAGACAGCATAGTCTATAGTCATGAAGTCAATTAATTACGAGTCTGGGGAACAACAATCAGTAGTAGCTAGGTAGTCTGGCAAACATGAAGGTTTTGTATACACGGTACACTCGACACGTCGTCGAAACGAAATCTATATAGGCCTAATGCAGTGGCTCTCTTGTCGCTTGGTGAGGTGCCACAGGTCCAAAAGTCTCAACGGAACCGGCGAGCGCCTGCAGTGCCCAAAGCCAAGAAGGTCCGCTGTGCAGCAACATCAAGTACGGTTTAGGATTTTCGGGGTGCAGGGTTTGAGGTTAAGAGTTTCATGGAGTGCTGGCTCCAGCTAAAAATACTCGGGCACCTGCTGTCTGGGGTTTTGGATTTGGGGCTTATTTAGAGCTTACTGAGTAAGTACATAGGAGAGACTCCGCCTTACAGTGCTGTGTACGCCGGGACGGGTAGACCAGCTACGAAGACCTGATTTGCAGCAGTTACGTACAGTGCCGGAGTATCAATACCGTGATGAATGTGACCCTAATTAAATTAAGCCCCAGACCCCCAAACCCTAAACCAGGAACCTTGATCGCAATGCCGAAGTGGACTGATCAGTTTGTCTGACCGCAAGCATGGCAAAGCAGGGGGATCCATGGCAAAAGATCAAGAGAACTGTGGGGTGCATCCGGTTCGAATGCGCGCAATAGTTGTGAGAAGGGGCCCCCAAGTAGCTCGGGTTGTGTGTAGCCTTTGAGTGTCTCTGTTGTCGTATAAAAAGCTCAGACGCATCAGAAACTCCTTGAAGCAACCAGCAAGCCCCTGTCTCAGAGGTCTGAAGAATCAGGATCCCTCCTTATAGGCCCTTAACAGTCTTTCTGTGATTCAGGTGGAGAGTCCGAGTTGACGGCACCTAAAGGCAGTGCAACAATATACGAATATAACACACCGGCCCACAAAAAATATTCAGGCCGCCACATTTTCCTCAGAAAACCCTGAACCCTAAAGCCCAATGCCCTAAATCCTAAAACCTAGGGCCAAAAACCCTAAACCCTGATCCCTAAATCCTAAACCCTAAGCCCAAAAACCCTAAACCCTGATCCCTAAATCCTAAACCCCAAGCCCAGAAACCCTAAACCCTGATCCCTAAATCCTAAACCCTAAGCCCAAAAACCCTAAACCCTGATCCCTAAATCCTAAACCCCAAGCCCAGAAACCCTAAACCCTGATCCCTAAATCCTAAACCCTAGGGCCAGAAACCCTAAACCCTGATCCCTAAATCCTAAACCCCAAGCCCAAAAACCCTAAACCCTGATCCCTAAATCCTAAACCCTAAGCCCAAAAACCCTAAACCCTGATCCCTAAATCCTAAACCCTAAGCCCAAAAACCCTAAACCCTGATCCCTAAATCCTAAACCCCAAGCCCAAAAACCCTAAACCCTGATCCCTAAATCCTAAACCCTGAGCCCAGAAACCCTAAACCCTGATCCCTAAATCCTAAACCCTAGGCCCAAAAACCCTAAACCCTGATCCCTAAATCCTAAACCCCAAGCCCAGAAACCCTAAACCCTGATCCCTAAATCCTAAACCCTAGGCCCAAAAACCCTAAACCCTGATCCCTAAATCC
>BGNK01004573.1:12984-28473 GCA_003297005.1 Symbiodinium sp. clade A Y106 | reverse complement strand
ACCCTGATCCCTAAATCCTAAACCCTAAGCCCAAAAACCCTAAACCCTGATCCCTAAATCCTAAACCCCAAGCCCAGAAACCCTAAACCCTGATCCCTAAATCCTAAACCCTAGGGCCAAAAACCCTAAACCCTGATCCCTAAATCCTAAACCCTAAGCCCAAAAACCCTAAACCCTGATCCTTAAATCCTAAACCCCAAGCCCAGAAACTCTAAACCCTGATCCCTAAATCCTAAACCCTAGGCCCAAAAACCCTAAACCTTGATCCCTAAATCCTAAACCCCAAGCCCAAAAACCCTAAACCCTGATCCCTAAATCCTAAACCCTAAGCCCAAAAACCCTAAACCCTGAACCCTAAATCCTAAACCCCAAGCCCAAAAACCCTAAACCCTGATCCCTAGATCCTAAACCCCAAGCCCAAAAACCCTAAACCCTGATCCCTAAATCCTAAACCCCAAGCCCAAAAACCCTAAACCCTGATCCCTAAATCCTAAACCCCAAGCCCAAAAACCCTAAACCCTGATCCCTAAATCCTAAACCCCAAGCCCAAAAACCCTAAACCCTGATCCCTAAATCCTAAACCCCAAGCCCAAAAACCCTCGAGCCTGGGCAAGGGCCGACTGCCGCAGCCGGGTATCGTCCGCTACTTCCGGGGCAAGGCGACAGTCTGGAATATTGGGTTAAGGAAATTTAAGGGGTTTAGGGCTTTAGGGTTTTTAGGGATCAGGGCCTTGGTTTTAGCATTTAAGAGGTTGGGGGTTTCAGGGTTCAGGGGTTTCGGATCTAGGGTGGAGGGTTTAAGGCGACAGTCAGGATTCTTGGGCTTAGTTGCTGAGTAGGTAACCTTAAACTTCTGGGGTCTGTATCATCCTAGCATTATCCAAAGGGCGAAGTTGGGGGGGGGGGGGCTAGGGCACTCAGCCCCCTCAGTTGGGTTTAGCATTGGGGTTTAGGGTTCTAGGGTTCAGGGTGCAGGGTTTGGAGTTGAGGGTCTTGGTTTTAGCATTCGAGTGCTATCGGATTTTAGGGTCTTGTGGTGCGATTAGCGACAGGATATCGCAGGGTTGTCTGGATTCAGAGTGCTTGTCGCTGAGTCCTTAATGCTTTGATACCTTCCTGATACCTTCCTGGCTCCTGGCTTGCTTCAGGCATGGAGATTTGGTGCATTAGTTGCCAGGGTTTGCGTAAGGAGTTCATAGCTGCAGCTCGCCTGTACAGGTGTAAGACTGACTTGCATGGACACCGCACCAGTCCCGAGGCACCACCCGGTTGCAGGAGAGAGCGTCTACCCAAAAGAATTCAACCATACGGTAGGTATGGACGCACTAGAGCTGAAGGATTGCCAAGGCAATCGGTACACAGCCTTCAACCTAGTTGACATGGGGACCAGCTTACACTGGACAGTGCTGGTGAAGGCCGGGGGTGGAAACCCGAGTGAGACCCGGACGAAGCAGAGCAAGAACGGCTCGATGAACTCCTGCCATAGGGTGGGGACGAACCGGTTGCATGGCGTAAAAATTGGTCCCAGTGCATGCACTTCTGTGCATGTCATGTCTCCAAACCCACGCCGTAGTGGGTGGAAGTCGACAATCTGAAACTATATGGTTAGGTACGGTAGCGGCCTGAATCAACAGCAGTCAATAGCATCCTCTGATGGTCACTACGTAAGTGTACTTTTAGTTCATTTTCCGCCCGGAGCCCTTTTCTCCGATTTACGGCCCTTGTAGCCCCAGACCCTAAACTCGAAACCCCTAAGCACCTTTGTTGCTCTGCCGCGCTCTTGGTTTGGGGCTAGTACGACGTTTCGGTATCCATGTTTTGACAATTTGACGCTTTAAGGGATGCAAGCCCTAAGGGTCCATGTACTCATATAGTATATACATTGCCCTAATGCTCCTGGACCCTCGTAGTGAACTCCCAAACCTTAGTCCCCAAAGCCGAAACCCTCGCCCAGAAAGCCCCTAACCCCTTTTGGAGCCTTAGGGTGGCCTTAAAGTACTCCCTATATAGGTACATTGGGCCCAAAGTATATGCTATATGGGTACATGGACCCTAAGGGCAGGTTCATGGGGGCATCATCGCTGTGTAGGGTTTATGGGGCATAATGAAATCGGCTCATCGGGACGTATACCTAGAGGCTCCAAAGTAGTTCCTTTCTGGGGTTGGTGTAGGGTTTAGGGTTCAGGGTTCAGGGTTTAGGGTTTAAGGAATCCTATAAGGTAATCCCAAAAAGGAACTACCATGGAGCCTATGGGTAGTTACAGGGTCTTGCAGCTCTACCGGTGCATGAAGAAGTTTCACTGTTGTGCCAGGCTGGTGCCACTTGCTACTATGCGCACGCCTCAGATTCAGCTCAACCCTACGCTCTCTAAATCCCAAACCCTGATAAACCCTAAACACGCAAACCCTTAACAGCCTTAAA
This sequence comes from Symbiodinium sp. clade A Y106, assembly GCA_003297005.1. Lineage (NCBI taxonomy): Eukaryota > Dinophyceae > Suessiales > Symbiodiniaceae > Symbiodinium > Symbiodinium sp. clade A. The sequence goes on along the minus strand of BGNK01004573.1, from coordinate 26,051 downwards.
ATCCTTAACCCTTAAAGCCCTTAAAACCCTTAAAAATCCTAAGCCCAAACTTTTTGCCAGGCTTCTTGGGGCCGGATCACAGGGCGCTTTCAACCTTTCAGAGCTTCGGTGCCACCCGCTTTTCCAGAGCCTTTGGGACCAAACTGCAGACCCAAAAGCTCTGGGGTTTATGGGTTTAGGGGCAGACCCGAGGGCTCTAGCCATCTAAATGTTATGCGAAATATTCGAAGGTTGCTGGGCAGACTTGGATGAAGGGCAAGAAAGCTCCATAGAAACCTGACTAGAGGGTAAAGCAGCACTAAAGGATTGCACCAGGAACCCCAAACCCGAAACCCTAAAAGACCTTACAGCGGCCCTAACTGTCTTTACGGCCCTGTATCCACACCAACACTCCAAGATGGCAGAGGCCCTAACTGATGATACGAGGCCGCACAGATCCAGCTCGGAGAACACCTTCGGCTGCTTTCGAAGACGGAGCTTCACTTGGAGGTCCGCGCAGTACCGGGTGCAAAGCAAAAGGGGCCTGAATAAGAGGGGTCTTTCAAGGGTTGTTGAAAGGGTGTAAGGGTTCTGAACAATATGAGGGCCTGAGTCACCTCTAGTATTATTAGTATCCATTCTTTAGGCTTCCCGGTTATAATTGATAGTAACATATATGATAGCCTCTAAACCCTATTCGCAGTATTGAGGCCCTTAGAGACAAGGGTTTCGCTGAGAATGCACAGTAGTTCTATGCTGGTTCTTTACAAGACGGTCTGTTAGTGGCGTTTGGGGTTCGCGAGATCTGCAAAGCTAGGGTCTGATAGGGAACTTATAGGACTGTAGGATCTTTTGCGGGGCTTCGTGTTCGTTAGTAACGGGGCTGCTTTGTTTTCTAGGGCTTGACGATGTAGGGTGGTCCATCGCAGATAGTTGTGTTGAAATGCTGAGGGTGGAAGGTTTTAGGACTTTCTTGCGTCGTGACATACGTGGTGATAGCGATGCATTTTGTCGAAGATGATGATCATCATCATCACCATCATCATCTTAATCACCATTAGTTACCCTCGTTGTTGTTGGGATTCCTCATCGCCGCGGCATGATTGGTGGTGCCATGCTTATGACAACGAGCTGCAAGCCACGATCAAAACAGTGCCTCCAGCAGGAGAAGGCCACAGTGGGACCACTGTGAATACTAGTTTCGGGATGAAACCCAGGGCCCGAGGCCCGAACACCCTAAGCCTAAATACCAGACGGGATGACCCAGAACCCTAAACCCTCAACATGCCAACATCCGAATAGAAACAAGGATGCGCTTCGGCACCACGAGGAGCTGCAACGCCGCTGGGCGAGAAGTACGTCGGTTTTCGACTTCTGAAGCCCTAAATCTCAAACCTCAAACCCTAAGCTACGAGTCGGAATATGCACAGGAGGAGTCTCTTCCAAAAGCCTTCAAGAACCTCTGGGATTTCCGAGGTATCCGAAACGCGGCGGGCAGCGGCGCAAACTTCGAAAACCAATTTCGCGAGGAATCGGACTGTGGTGAGGGTTTAGGGGTTTACCCGAAGGGTCCAAAGGACACAGTAATTAGGTACTCGGGTTTTGGGAGAGTAGTTATGTAGGTTACTATTTTTGAGAGTATATGATAATTGGGTACTTGGACCCTTAGGGTTAGGGCTTATAGGGTTTATCGGGCCAAAGGGTTTATAGGGCTTAGGGTTTCGGGTTGATAGGCTTTCGGATTTAGTGTTTGTAGGGTTTAGAGTTAAGGGCTCCTACGAGGATTCTATGAGGGTTGTCGTAAGGCTATAAGGCGTCCCTGTAAAGGTTTTCAGAAAGGTTCTTACAAGGGTTGAACAAGGGTTGCTGTAAGCGGTCCTAAAGGGGCCGTTTCAAAAGTTCCAATAAGGGTTCATGTAGCAAGGCTTCTTCTGAAGTTTCCAACAGTTGCAGGTGGAGGGGTCTTCTAGGAAGGGTTATGGGTTTTTATATGAACAGTTCATGGGGTTCTGCTAGGGTTATTCGTTATGGGGTCCTGGAAGGACCGTGTTTAGGGACTCTTTTTGCCCTTTGCTGTTTAGGGTTTCCTTATTAAGACTGAATACCCGGAAAAGGGCTAGACTCGTGATCAAGGAGACACTGGGCACTTCGGGTAGCCGTCGCGGTGGCCATGGCCATAGGCGATGGCGGCACATGCGGCTTTCGCAGTCCAGAGGCAGGCCACAGCCTCGTTGCAAGCCCGTGTCGCCGTGGCGGAAGAACTGCTGCTGGCCATGTGGGTTAGCCACCAGGCGGCCGAGGCAGAAGGTAGCCGTGCTGCTGACGCCTTTGAGCTCAAGTCGCCGACCGCCTCCTCTGAGGTGGACACACGTGTGATGAACAGCCGCCGACTGGTGCTAACCTTGAATGCACGAATCTCCCGAGTCTCGGTACTAATAGCAACAACCTGACGTCATATGGCTGAAGATAGTTTTTGTTGGTTGCATTTGTTGTAAACCTTAAACAACACCACCTAAGCCGAGTTTTGCGGGCTGAATTTGTCGGGATCCTGCAAGGTCTCAAGAGGTCTGGATCTAGGAGTCTGGGAGTTCAGGTTCTTGGCTTCAGGGTTTCGGGTTTTCGGTAGTTCAGGGCTTCAAAAATCAGGTTTATATTTCAGGGTTCAGGGGGCTAGGCTTATTGATTCATGGCATGTGGGGCTTATTTAGTTTGAACAGTTAGGGGCTCTGAGTGGCACTTTGTGGGTTTGTGCTCTATAGGTGGAGCGAGTTCAATTTCGGAACTGATTACGTATTTCTGCTTGTCCAACACTTAGCACCGGTACACGTACGCGTACATAGCTATATAAGCTGCAAGCCTTAAGCTTAATGTCCTTGCCTTGTAGTTTTGGAGCCCTTATAGAACCTTTGAAGGAATCCTTATCGTCCTATAGATGGGCCTCTCTCTCCTGAGTCGCATCCCTTAGAGCCTTAGAGACGTTATGCAGCCTTTTCCATGATGCAGCGTTTATGGAACCTTTCCAGGAACCTCCACAGAATTAATATGGGGGCCTAAATAATTACCAAGACTATTGTGGCGGCTACTCATTATGATTATATTATACAATACCCCAAAACCTCTATTCTAAATATTAAGGCCCCTATATTATAGTTCCCTTATAGTATCCCTTTAAAGGAACCCTTTAAAGGGCACCCTATTCTAATTAGTCTTGCCTTGATTTGCAGGCGCTGTTGGCCACGGAAAGACCCGGGCCGCCTGCGGAGCATCTTTTTTTTTTTTTTTTTTTTGGGGGGGGGGGTACTTGGAGGATTAAGTAAGGTTATAAGCAATTACTAACGGGGGCTATAAGTAATTGTAGGTATAGCTACATCATTTATAAAGCCAGTTACTAAGTCCCATGATCCTTTGAGTAATTGAGGGTTCTGAAAGGGCTCTAGGCGGATTCTACCGGGTTTCCTCGGGGAGTCGGGTTATATAGGGGTTTGTCCCAAACCGTAAACCCTACACCCTAAACTAAACCTGAAACCCCAAACCCTTAAACCCTAAACCTTAATCCTTACTATAACAACCGAGACCCCAAACCCCAAAGCCTAAGCCCCTAAGGTCGAGGTTCAGGCTTAGGAGCTCGGGGGCCTCGTGTGTTCGAGTTCCAGGGTTTACCCTAAACCCCTCAAGCCCTAAACCCCCCAAGCTCCTAAACCCCTAAACCCTAAACCCCGAAACCCTAAACCCTAAAAACCCTAAACCCCTAAACCCTAAAACCCTAAACCCTGCCCAACACCTTCAGCCTTTCAGCAATCACTGCATAAAGACCCTAGAAGTCGAGTAGGTAACCTGTGGTATTATGGAGTGTTAGGGGTTTAGGGTTTAGGGGGAGCTTAGTAGCTGCGTGGATGCACTTTACACTTTTGGGGATCATGTTACCCATTAACAAACCAAAAGTGTGCACTTTTAGGGGGCTTATGAACTCAGCAACTAAGTCTTGGGAACCCTTAACCTTTTTGGGGTAGTATAATCCCTATATAATCCTTGTATTATGAAAAAGGTTAACTTTTGGTTCCCCATGATACCCGACAAGTAGGAGACTTTGTTGCTATGGTATGAGGCTCAAGAGCTTAATTGTCTGAAAGCCCCAAACCACATGATAAGCCTAATGTAGGAGCTTTAATAATTACCGATACTACGGTGCAGGCTCCTTGTCATAATCATAGTACATTATGCCCCAAAACCCTATTCTATGTATTCAGGCCCTTCTATTTCCTCCCTAAAACAAATTTCAATCCGAGGTCTCAGCAAACGGGCAAAGGCATGGGCCTGCGCTTCGTCTGTCACTCAGCCTTATGCCACCGGACAGTTTTGGGATTTGGGTCGTTTAGAAGTTAGGGTTTAGGATTAGGTTTCAAGGGCTGTGAAGGTTAGGTTTCAAGGGTGTAGAAGTAAGGATAGTAGATATCCATACGGCTACCTGAAGCATCGAAATTCTAAATCCCAATTGGTTCCCCGAATACCCAGACATTTGAAAATCCCTTAATTGATGAATATGCCTTAGACTATATTCGGATCCCTCATGAGGTATATTCCTTAATTAAGGGTTTTATTTTGCGAGTTCTCTATTTCGATGCGAATTCATATCAAGCTCAAGTCAGCCCTGTCCGCATAGAGAGCTCCAAACACGAACCCGCCTCTAGAACCCCAAAGCCCGAAACCCTCAAGTAATAAACCCAAATCCCAAGCCCTTGCGCTTACAAGACTTTTCCAATAAGGGTGTGCCATGGGGTTCCATGTGCCTGTTTGTAGCACTATATACCCCTAAGGGTCAGGGTACCCAAATTGTAAAATTGTTGGCTGCGAAGTACCTATATATTGACCGCTCTACGGCCAAATTGTATGCTACGTTTATCTGGGTACATGGACCCTAGGGTATTGTCTTGCCGGTAAAGCAGCCTCTCGGAGGAACTCCTGTAATGTAACTATACACCAAACCACCATAGCCTACTCTCTCGCATCATCGAGTTGATAGGGATACCACAGAGAAGTAAGTGTTGGTAGTTCAAGATATATAGATACACCCGAAATTCTAAAACCCTAATACCCCTAAGCCCTAAACCCTGCCCTAAACCCAATGAGCCCTACGGCTACCCAGAGATCCCAATACCTCTTAATTAAGGAATAGACCTTAAACTAAAATAGGATCCCTAATATGATTTATGGTATATTCCTTAATTAAGGGATATTGGGTTCTCTGGGTATTCTATGGCATGTTATGGTGATCTGTGTTCAACCCGGAGTTCCAAACAGCGAACAATGGGGCGTGCGATTCTATAAGAAGTCTATACCCTAAGGCTCCAAGTATACAACTACTACCTACTTTGGGGTCTAAAGTATATGAATACTACCTAATTTTGGCTATTTGGAGTTTTAGGGATAGGGTTAAAGGTCCAAAGGACCGAACAGTTGAGTGCTTGAGTTCAGGATATTAGCGAGTGCAGATCCGTTTGCTAGGAAAAGTTTGGTTATTACCAAGAGGATCTAAGAGAGTCCATATATACTACCACTATGGAACCAGGCCCCCAAAACCATACTAAGGACCTAATTCCATAATCGTAGTGTATGTGAACCCTCTGGGTTAGGCTCTTATAGAGCCGCACCGGAACCCCTGTATTGTAGGGACAGCCCTGATCGTGTGCCTGCTCTGTGCCCTCAGGTGGTATCCGTGAGGCCGACAGGGAGACGTAGGAAATCCGAAGCTAACGAGCACAGGGAGAGCCACTAAACCCTATAATTAAACTGCAAACTGCAGATGGTCAGCTTAAGGGCATAGCTATCTTCGAAATTCTGGGGTTCAATCGCGAGGGAGCTTCGGGTTGAGTGACGGCCAGGTTAGAGTGTAGGCTTTATGGTTTATCAGGTTTTGGTTTAGATTTTCGGATGTAGCCCGTTTCTGTCATCCTCTTGGCGGGAGTGTGCATAAAAGCAGGCAGCCAGCCTAAGTAACGTGGCCTCCACTTGACAATATCAAACGGCAGGGACGAGCTTTGGGGGGAGGGGGGCGAGGCTGTCGGGGCGGGAGAACGTGAGTAGTAACTGAGAGTATAGTGCGATCACTCGATGCTCGAAATGTGATCTCTGGTACTCCGATTGTGATTACGTCTCTCCTTACCCTAATGCTCCTGGACCCTCGTAGTGAACTCCCAAACCTTAGTCCCCAAAGCCGAAACCCTCGCCCAGAAAGCCCCTAACCCCTCATGGAGCCTTAGGGTAATCGTCATGATTAAGGTGTTCTTTGCGACTCTTACTACCATCTCGGGCATCTCGACTGACACCACTAAACCCACCTGAAACCCTAACTGATGATCGTTGGTAACAGTATGTATGTGGTTCCCTCGAGTGGTGCTAGGGCTTGAGACTTGGGTTCACGCAGAAAGGTGTGGTCAGGTGCAGTTATATGCATTCTGATAGAGGTGAGGGTTTCGTGTTGAGGGTTTAGGGTTTAGGCCAGGAGTTTGAGAGTTTATCTAGAGGCTCCAAAGCAGTTCCTTTTTGGTCCGAATGCAGGGTTCCGGGCTGAGGGTTTGGCGGTTTAGAGTTTGGGCTTTTGGGGCCGAGCACACACCACTGAACCTCTTCATCTTGACGGCAGTTTGGAGCGAAGAACACTGAAACACAAAGCAACGGCAGATTATCGGTTTGTGCGAATTTGGGAAACTTCGGAGATGTCATTGACGTCAAGGTTTTTTGGGCAGCTCATAAGAGAAAAATTCCACAATGTTAAGGCGGTGGGGAAGTCCGTCTTACCGTAAACTCGCAACTACAGTGACCCTCCGAGCTTGAACCCCAAACCGTCAACTCGTCGAAACCCTAATGCCAGAGAATCCCAGAACCGTACAACTCCGCTAAGCCCAAAAACGTGTTTATATCATTTTATATTCCTAAACCCTCAAACCCCTAAATCCTAAATCCCTAAAGCCTTCATGAACCTTAAAGCCTAAACCCTAGATCACTGTGTGGGGGTTGGGGGCAGGCCCTGCTTCTCAGAGAGGCGGCTCGCATCGCCCCCCTACCGCATGGACACCCTGGAGGCTAGCAGTGCTTTTGTTTAGGATTGTTCGGTTTATAGGGTTTTTGGCTTTGGGTTCCAAGACAGGGTTTTGGGGGTTAGGGCTTTATAGGGCCGTACTATAGGGAATGTCATATGTTTTTGCACATGGGTTTTAAGTTTCGGGTTAATTGGTAGAGGTGTTATGGTTGTTGGGGTTGTTAGGTTTAGTGGTTATAGATTGTGTTTCGCGTTTGCGGGTTCTTCCAGTCTCTTCTTCCGAGTTCAGTGATTATTCAGGATCAGTTTTTGTTCCTGTGCTGTGGGAGTTCTGACATGAAGTATTCTGGGGTTCAGGACTGGTGTAGGGTGATAAGTTAATACGGGTGCAGGGTCGAGAGTTTAGGGTTCAGGGTTCAGGGTCTTAAGCTTTCGAACCTCGGGTTCCTCCACCACGTCCAGGGCGCCGGCAGGAAGCCACATCTTGTTCAGGGTTCAGGGTCTACTGCTTTCGCACTTCACATGATGCTCTGGAGTCGGGTTGAAAGTGTGGGATTCTTGTGTCTCTGGTTTTGTTCGCCAAGTTTTCTGTATTCGCAAGCCCCAGCATTGAGTCGCGGTGAATTCGTCGAGAGCATATTGGCTCAATGCGCGAGTAATGGGTTCCCGGGCAGTATCCTCGTGCCCTTTTCATGTCAGGGTTCCTTATTAAAACGGAATACCAGGAAAATAGGGTACCCTCAATATCAAGGGGACACCGGGGAACCTAGAGTTACAGTTGCAGGTTTACGCTGTCGCCTCGCATGCTGATAGCCCGCTGGAGAGCCAGCGGCGAACAGATCGCAAACTTATAGACCATGAGCAGAAACGAGAGGTGTTCGCCTCAATTGCTTCAGGAGGCAAAGTGAGAGACTTGAAAAAGTACCTACAGAAGTTGACAGGCATCTCTCCATTTCGGCAGGTGCTTTCGGAGGAAGACACTGCAAGGGAACTCCTCGACAGCCACTCCTTGGGACTTCGCATGGTTCTTGAGCTGTTGGTGCGCCCGTTTCCGAGCAGAGACGCTACGAAGAGCTCCGATGGGCTGCCGAGTATGATCGGATAGATCTTGTGCTTCTCTTGAAGCAGCCCCAAGATCCGGGTAGGGTGGACACCACGGGCTGGTCCGGGTCTGCACTTCATGGAGCGGCTCCTGATCGAAGCTGGATGTGATCTTAACATGGCTTCCCAGTACTCTCCCCTGGGTCGTCATGATACTGGCGCTACAGCATTGATCATTGCTGCGGACAGGGGTCACTACAAAATTGCGCAGCTGTTGCTTGAGGCGTCTGCGAATCCAGATGCAAGAACTGCCAGGGGCGTGACAGCCTTGTCTCTTGTTGCAGAGAAGGGGCCTTCGGATGCTAGATCGCGCACTGTGCAGCTGCTGATCCAGGCCAGGGCAACTGTCCTTGCACAACATGGAGGCTTTCAAAGAACGCTCTTGCATGCAGCAGTGCAATCTGGTCACTTTGCCGCGGTAGAGGCCCTGCTCGAGGCCCGGTCAGCCATAAATGCCTTGAGTCCTGGCGGCTTAAAGCCCTTGCAGATAGCCTTTTCTCAGCGTGATCTTGATTACGACTTGCTGGGATGCTTCTGCGACGCAGTGCTGATGTGACGGAGGTTGTGAGGGACGGTGGCTCTTGGAGCCTTTTCAACGCCATGGATGGTGATCACACCGACATCATGGAGAACCTCCTACGAGCAATGGCGGATATCAACATGTCAAGGTGCGGGTGCACTCCCTTGCATCTCACAGCCAAGCGCGCACATGTTGGTGCCATGGAGCAGTTGCTTCAGGCCAGAGCCGATGTGAACAGACGTGACAGTTCTGGAAACACAGCATTAGCCCTGGTCAGGCAAAACCTGAACGGCTTAGAGGGCGGGGTTTCAGCCATGCCATCTGAAATCGCGCGGTTCAGCGCAGCTCAAGAGGTCTTGTTGAAAGCTTCTCGGTACACCGCGGATGAGGAGCTAGGCGACACCGGCCACCCTTGATGCATGGTTGCCTTTACTTTCCGTCTAAACTCCGATGAAGTGCTTCTGAACGGGTCTGCACAATAACCTACAGAGTGAGTGCTTGTTAGCGTACTCTTACTCTAATGGTTGACTGCTTCAAAGAGATGTCACTGCTAGCAGTAGTGCTTCAAAATCTTCAGTCACTTGCTTCGGATGTGGAGGAGAGACAAGAGTGTAGAGCTTGTTACAGAGAGCATGCAACGAAGACGAACGAGTCTATCTGTACATCTGTTTCTGTATACTTTGAGTCCGGGCAGTCTACCGAATAGATGAAGCATCTGGACAAAGGTTTATGAAGGATCTTCTGGATTGGTGATGACATCTTCATTCCGAGCCCTGGAGGCACGTTTTTGGAAGCACTATCCGGTGGCCGCAGATCTGTCGATCTTTGCGGAACGACGTGTTTTAGGGGACCCGTAAGGGTCTGTCGCGAACCTTAACGCACATGAGAGTGTGAAACTATTGCGGGTAGGGGCCGCTAGAGTTTTGAGGAGGTTGGAGATCATCAGCTGAGTAGGTAACCTTTAACCTTTTGGGGTTTATAATCCTACCATAACTTGCAAGGTGGTTAACCTGTTTTGGGCTAGGGTACTCAGCCCCAAGTTACACTTCGCAATAGTTTCGCACTGCAAGTACCCTGGTCGATCGAGCTGTCGCCGCCAGAATTCACGAATTCGGTTCCTGCCATGTTGCGCTGCAGCTAGCATGGCCCTGGGTTGAATCAGAGCTTGTACAGGTTTTGTTCATTATCCAGCTTACATCCCAAGATGCCGGTACGACCGAAACCTTATGCCACCCTAAATCGGTCGATACGTGGGTTTGGGGTTGCAGCCTGCCCCCACTTATAGCTCGTTTACAGCTTACAGCCATGTGACCCGGAATTCCTATAGCACTGTTGTATCATTCCTTCTAAGCTGTAACCGTCCATGAGCTGCGCGTGATTTAGCGGTCGCATCACCTGGCACATCGCACGATGATTTGCGACGCCTCAAAGAGCGAGAAGTGAAAGGCATGCTTCGCAGCTATCTGCTTGTCAACGTTAATGTAAGATATTATACTATACTTACTATAAGCAACCCCCAAAACCATATTCTAATCATCAACGCCCCTAAACCCTCAGCCCTTAAAGTAGCCCTCATTAACCCTTGAAGGAACCCTTTAGAGGAACCCTTCAAAGGGTCTCCTATTCTAACTATTAAGGCCCCTACATTAGCTCGTCTTCTCTGGCGAATGCTTCGGGCTTTCGTGTTTCTTCCGGGAGGTCATCTACTGAGAGCAGGCTTCCCTCGCTAGGCCTAAGATGTACCCAAATAGTATATGCTTCGGCCTTAAAGTAGTCCCTATATAGGTAATTTGGGGCCATCGTATATACTATTTGGGTACATGGACCCTTCGGGCAGCGCATGTGACCCATCAAGTGATTCAGCCTCGGCTTCGGTTTCAAAGCCCCAGACCCGAAATCCGCGAAAGCTCCGGGCTAATATAGGGGCCTAAATGATTACCTATACTATTTTTGGGGGTCCTTACGTATTATATTTATAGTATACCGGGCCCCAAAACCCTATTCTAGTTTTCAAGGCCCCTATATTACCGCTCCGCAAACCCCCATCCTGAGAACCTACCACGCGCCTTGCATGGAGCAAAAAAAGGCGCAATACAAACCCTGCCCGACCTCAACAACTGCCGGGGATTATCGTAATCGTTTTCGCTGCTAGGGGTTCTACAAGTCCCCCAAAACCAAGTCGAAATCATGTCTTTTTCATCCAACCCTAACGCAGGAAAACTACAAACCGTAAAGCTTATGCCCGCTTTAGGCCTCTAACATAGCCTTCCCATACCCAGATGGGCATCCGTGCGCTTCGGCGTCTCACGGCAGCTGCAGCAGCACTCCGGCGTGCGGCACATCGAGGACTTTGGGGGAGTATTAAATTGGGTTTCTATAGGGGCCTTGACGGTTGCAAGAGGCTTTGGGGGCATATGGTGTATATAGCGATTTTGTGTAGGAGGGCTTTGCAGACACTCTCAAAAGCTACTGTTGCAGGGTCTCAAGAAAAGCTTCTAATGATCATAGCCGCTGTCATAGCCTTGCAAAAAAGTAGGCTGTGGTAGCATGTGAAGGTAAGGTTTGGGGGGCATTAGAGGGTCCTCAGAGCTCGCGCCGTTGCCCTCTCTCTCGTTCTCGATCTCCCTCCTTGCCTTCGTGTTTACCTCCTCTCTCTATCTCTCTGAGTCTCTCTCTCTCTCTCGATCTCTCCGTTCGCTCTCTGTCCCTTGGTCCGTCTCACTCTCTGTGTGCGTTTCTTAGTTGTATTCTGACTCTCTATCTCTCCGTCCCTCGTGCCCTGTTGCACAACACCATTGTAGCCCGCAGGATTTCGCGTCTGGCGGACACTTCGGTGTTCAGAAACGTGGGTATAATGTAGTGGCCTTAATAATTATAGGATCGGGTTTTGGGAGTTCCGTAGTATGATTTTACCCATAGGCTCCATGGTAGCTACTTTGGAGCCTCTAGGTATATTATAGTACAATACACCCCCCTCAAACCCTAGTCTAATTATTAAGGCCTCTACAAGAACGTGTAGGTAATACGGTACACAGTTTCGCCCCGCAGAGTGGCTCTGAGGTTGTTTTGGATTCATCCCTAGTGGGTCCATGTGCCCACATACTATAGATCTTTGGCCCTGAACTGTAGGGACTACTTTATGGCACATGTATATACTATATAGGTACACGGACCCTTCGGGCATTGAAAGGCATAGATCCGCCCTCAGCTCACGTTTGGGGTTTAGCCTTCCGGCATGACCATTATCAAGCCCGTGCAACCCATTTCATTTGGTTTCAGGCTTCGTGATTCAAGGCAGACGAGGCAGGTAGATTTTTGATTTACAGGTGTTCCGCAGGATGTAGACATTACGCTTCAGGTGTAGTCCGTTAATTTTTTTAGTGCAGTCTCAGGGCGTACGATACTGCGGCTTCTCGGTGCCCCAGACTTGGAACCGTCTTGTCCGCAGGTCACTGGCGAGGCAAGTGGTTGCTCTGCGTCTATTCGGGCGGGTTTGTTTAGGGTTTTTTGGTCTAGGGTTTATGGAGTATCCTCGATCCTCCAATGCGGGTGTTCGGTGTACTCAGATTTCGTACCTGATTCTCGATGTGAGCTCCACAGATGAAGTGCCCAATTCACGAAGTTCACCGGGAACTGGTGCGGGTAAACGTGGTAGCCTGTGTTCCTTACATCATACCTGAATTATTTGAGCATCCCCTCCAGACTATCCCAGGAATTTTCGCGGATTGTTGATGACATATTCCCGAAGAAGTTTAACTGTGAATCTCGCCCGTGAAGCCGCCACGTCCGCCAGCATAGGTGGCTAAGTTCACAGGGAGGAATCGGAATTCATGGCATGGAGTGTTTGCAGTTTGCCATCGTGCCCTGAACTGAAAGTTAAAGCCCTGCAATTACCTGTGCCCTCGTGAGCCCTAATCCCTAAACTTCCTAAACCTTAAGCCCTACCTTAACCCTGAAGAACCTTTTTCAGGACGTATATAAGGAAATCATCATAAAGAACCCTGAAAAGGTAGGTTCTTCAGGGTTTAGGTAGGCCTAAACCCCTAAACCCTACCACCCCTAAGCCCGAAACGCTAAACCCTCTAAACCCCACCTAGAGGGTCAAGCCCTACACCGTTTCTGGGTGTCTAGTTGAATGGATGGGACATGGTAGGAACTAGGAACTGTTATGTAGAGAAGTAGGTACCCTCAAAATAGGTGCAGGGTATGACCCTATAGGCAACACCTCAACCCTAAACCCCACAACCCTAAAACCCTAAAAACCTTAAAAACCCTAAAAACCCTAAATCCCTAAAACCCCCAAAACCCTTAAAGGAGGTTCTGTCTCTGCAAGTCCCCACGAGTATGACTCATGCTACGTGTACACTTGTTTAATTCGGTTGCGAAGTGTTGTGATTGCTCTTGAGAGCCATTTGTACCCACTCGAGAGCT
>BGNK01004572.1:0-49370 GCA_003297005.1 Symbiodinium sp. clade A Y106 | reverse complement strand
CGGTCTCAGGCTTGTTTTTGTTGTCTCGAGCATGGTGGCAGACATGAGTGTTTTAAGGCGGGGTGCCCTTGAACATTTGACTCCACCGAAGCACTGGCGTTCAAGGGCCATTACTTTTGGAAAAACCCGCCCACCCTCCCGGAAAGTGGATTGCACGATGACTTTTATTTATGATTTGATTGCCCCTAAGTTGGGCTCTTTCTGCGGTTTTGAAATTTCTCTAGACAAATTCAAAAATTGTAAGCAAGTCCCAATGTCTATGTTTCCGTGCATTGCTCAAACTGCTCAAACAGAGGGTGGGTGGCCCGGACTTCTCGTGCAGCAAAGTTCGTACCTTCCATTCTCACCCAATCTCTGCGGGGTGAGAAGCGGCCCATTGCATTGCCCGAAGTGGGCGGTTGGCCGAAGGGGCCAATCTTTGATAGATCCCGAACAGGATCGATGAGCATGCATCTTTACTGTGTGAGGCTTTGCCAATGTCAGAAAGAAAATCATACGAAACCGAGTGATTGCATCAGTCCGTGTCATTTTTAACATGATTGTATATGAGGCACCTTTTTAAGCTCTCTAGAACGCTCCACTTCCTCAAGTTATATTGGGTTGATGCGATGAAATATATTGGATGGGACTGTCTCTCGTGGAATGATTGAAACCGAAAGCTGTTGGTTATAAATATGTTGAAAACATATTCAATGAAGATTGTCAAATTTCTTATCGGAAATTTCACCACATATACTCAGTGCCAGCCGGGTGCGTGTGCAAACATTTTCGATTGTGATTCCTCGACTGTTTTTCACTTTGCAATAAAGTAGCCGCCAGCTCGACCTGGCAGATGATTTGCTCATCATCGTGCTGCTGCCTCGTCGCCACGGAGCTGGAGGCAAAAGGCCCGCCCATGCTATCGCCCCCACCGGCGCCTTTCCATCTTCGAAGGCAACATCAGATAGGCGAGTCAGTTTAATGCCAGGCGCGCCTGCCAAGTTGTACATTAGCTGCTCACAGACTGTTTTGGATGTCCGCAGAGTTCGCGGAGCTGAGGGACCCGCCAAAGGGGCAACTGCACGGCCCAAAACGAAGTGAGCCGCGAAGTTAAGCTGACCTTGGATGACGGGGATGATCTTGAGTTACCACGGACGCTGCCCAACCATCCAGCAGCTCAGCGATGTGTTCAACTCGACGCGGTTTATTCTTGATCTCGACCAAGCCAAAAGGCCCAACAAGACCAGATAAGTCCAGTGTACAGCCAGCGACGTCGAAAGCGGGGGCGAAGTCCTTTGCTTTGTTGGGGTCAGTCGAGAAGCGCTAGCCAAGGGCATCCAGAAGGAAAGAAATCGAATCGGTAGCCGGCTTGGCCAGTGATTTCGGAGATATCGTAGGGAAGTCGTCAAAGTACACCGAGCTCGGAACAAGGAAGGCTCGTTGATCAAGAAGCTCCGTGACATAATGTTTGCCAGAATTTTGCGACGGTTGTGAGCCATGTGCATGGTGTCAGCACAGGGTTTCTCGAAGTGAGAAGACGGAGCAATCAGCAAGCACATGCCTCAAGGAAGCTGGGGATACGATTTGGCTCATGCATGCCTGTGTCGCAAACGTGGCAAGACGTAAAACTGGAGGGTGCCGAGTCGTTGACAAGCAGGCCCCACGTCAAACAACAACCCAAAGCGGTTTGGGGTCGTGTCAGACAAAGTCGCTTTAGATCCTTGCCATGGGCTGGTTGCAAGTCATGAATGCTTTTGCTCTTGCGGGCTGGACGTGGCTCTTGCTGCATTCCGTGCTGCCCGCGCACAGCGGTCTTGTGGCTCGCGATGAATTTGCTGGTCAAGGATGTGTTGGGATTGAGCAAACACTGTGATAGACAGCTTTTTGGTGGTTTCTTGTTGGTCTCCTGCTTATCTTGCGGCCTCGTAGTCGTCTTGGTCGTAGTGGTCGTCGTGGGTGGTTCTAGTGGCCCTGGTCGTCATGGTCGTCAGGGTGGTCATGGCTCTTTCACTGTTTGGGGATCTACAAGCACCAAGGGTGTGAGCTATTGATTCTGTAAGATGTTCGAGGTCAGACATTGCATGCTGTTCGTTGAGAGATGGGCTGGCTTGAACGGAAAAGTTAATTTGAGTCGAGTGTACACACCAGGCGAATGCAGCGACTGCCCCACGCGTGCCTTTATGGGTTAAGGGTTGGGAGCGGGGCCGGGTCGTGGGTTCCTTTGACTGTAGCTGGAGGACTCCGAGCCAGGCGCGCGCAATGGCTATTTGGGGCGCTTCAGACGTTTTGCTACGCAGAGGTTTCGACCATCGCATACCACAGACATTGTGTTCTGCGAAGCTCCGTGGGCCGCATGAGCAGAATTTCTTCTTCTCATTTGCAAGCCTTGGTTTCCTGGATGTTTGCACCCGTCTTACCAGTCGAATGCATAAGGCATGAAAGGAGTCGAACAGACAGTGCTGGGGCTTGGCATTTGTGTCTTCCGCTCCACAATTGCTGTCTTTGCGATTCCGAAGCTGGACAACGCGGCACTACACCAGGCAGGCGACTGCCGACCGCATTGCAGCGGGAGAGCAGCATGCCGCACGCGCCTTCAGATTATTCCCAGTCCAGGCTCTTGTTGGTGGCTGGGCACTTGCAGATGTTCTTCGGTACATCGCCCTCTTGAGTTACCTGGCATTGCTGCACTGTAGGAAGCGAGGGTCGCCCCCCCCGCTTTTTGGCGGACAACATAGACCGAGGCAAACGGCCTTCTCTTCAGCTTCTTCGCCGCATTGCTTCCACCATTCTGTTCCTGCTCGTGGCCATTGCAGAGGCCAGAGGCTCTTGTGAATGCAAACCAGCCTTAAGCTGGGGGGATGACAGGGTGACGCAGGTATGTGCCAGCTGGCTGACGCTCGACAGCTTCACCTTGGGAGTCAGACGGTCTGTCACGAGTTGTTGGTCGCCGTCTTGCAAAGGAGAAAGCGTGGGTGTCAGTATGCCAGGTGGATGTTGGTGCAGATGTGCGCGACTACGATGGGACTGCCTGTCGGAGCCTACCTCTTCTTGAAGTCTGCACGGAAAGTGCGAAAAGACGCGAAAAGAGCGTAGCAAAAGGGGAGAAACGACATGGGAGGCGAGTCTCAGTCGTGGCACCCGCCGTTTTGTTTCGGTCGCAGGAGTTTCCATCCTTCGCAGCAGCACAGCCTTGGGCCTAGGAATCGTAGTCGTCGAGTCGTAGATGCAGTAGACAGGACGTTGATGATCCCAGACAAGCGAGCGTAAAGCAACAGGTTGAGTAGTGTACAGCCACCAGCTAGTTCTTTCTACTACTTCCACAAGCGTTGTAGGCACTCCTGGCTATTTTGAGTAGTTTGAGTATAAAGCCCGTGTCACAGATGGCCATTTGTGCACTAGGCCACGGGGGTGTCAGCGCCTACCTTTCCATCAGAAGCGCACTGCGCAGGCACCTCTGGTCAACCGTGGGAGGTTGGATGGGACGCGTCGGGTGCGTGTCTGTTGGATGTCAGGGCATGTGTCTTACATCGTCTTGCTTTCCGATGTCTCTTTTCTCCGTGCGCTCCTCTCCAAGGAGAGCTTCAAGTGCGACTTCGGAGAGAAGGTGCGAAGGAGTGCATGAAGGAGTTGGGGCATTGGGGCGCTGCTTCAGGCGGTGTTGGCGCCAGCCCATGGCCATGTCCCGATCTACAGGCCAGAGACCGCCGAGACGCGCACAGACACGCATCCGATTTGAGTTTGGCCGAGGCCTAGGCTCCCTGGCGCCTTGTGTCGAGGCCGGACCCGACAGGACCCGGCCGACCCAGCCGACCGCGAGCGCGGGCGCGTTGTTGCGAGATGTTGAGGGTCGCCACATCAGTTCTCTGTTGTTATTGATTCGGGGTGGTTTTGTAGTTTTTTATCCCTTATCCTTGTAAGGTTCTTTCCCAACTAAAGCTTTGGTAGTCTTAGAGGCAACCTCGTGTGGTGCACTCGCACTGTTAGGGATCTAAGCTGGCCTCATGGTTTAAGTCGCAGGGTTTTCGTCTGGGTTCCGGCAGTAGAGGGCTTTGGTGAGGTTCCAGCAACTTAGTAGAAGCCCCTTACAGGTGGGTAGTTCTTCTTCCATAGTACTCCCATAAGAGCCCCTTTACCTTATAGGAGTGGTATGGGAGGCTTATGGGAAACTACCCACCTAATAACTACCCACCTGTAAATGGCTTAGACACTTAGGACACCTGCTGCTGCTGCTGCCAACATCATCAGAATCCAGAACTAGAAACCCACGATCTCACTCCTTCATCCCTTCAGAGCCTCTCTCTTGTGGCTTTGATGCCGACCCGGGCTGGGGGGGGCCGGGGTTTCCTGCACTGGACTGTGCATGTGGCGTGAAGTGGCGTGTCAGTGGCGTCAGTGCAAGTCAAGAAGTCAAGAAGGCGCCAAGGATGAAGGCGCTATGGCTGGCTTTTCGTTTGCTCGGGCGTTGGCCGTGCCGTGCATGCCGTGCATGCCGTGCATCCGCGTGCTGGCCAGGCTCCCAGGCCGAGCTTTCGGCGCTGAAGCCGACGGGCCCGAGCCCGCCGAGCCGCCCGGGGCCCCGGCGGCCCTCCGAGCGTCGGGCACCGCAGAGCGTTCGCGTCGCTTTGAGCCGCGTCTCTCGCTGCAGCTGCACTTCCGTCTGAGCGTCGCCCGTCGCCCGTTCCCTGCAGGCTCCCTGTGGCCGCATCTCGAGGAGCTTGTCAGGCTCCGAAGGGCGAGCGAGCTGAGCTCTGCTTCGACGCGAGCGCCTGTTTGCCAGGATGACGGAAGTGCCCATCGGCCTGCCTGGCGCGACCTCCCGGTTAGCGAGGTGCAGTCTGCCAGGTGCTCTCTTTCCCAGTCTCAGTCTCAGTCTCTGTGAGGACCTTGAGGACGGAGGCGGAGCTCGAGCAGCAAGCGGAGCGAGCGGCCAAGGCCAGGCCGTTCGCCTCTTCGCCTCTTCGCTTCGTTTCTCCTCTCGCTCCGTCTTCGGTTTTTCCAGGGCTCCGCCAAATGGTGTCTTCTCGCTTTGAGCCGCAGGCCGAGCCGCAGGCCGAGCCGCGCCAGGCCGAGCGCCGCTGAGAGCGGAGAGCAGAGAGCTCTTCGCATTTGGACGACTTCGTTTTGAGGTGATGGAGGAGCGGCATCAGCTCCCCAGCTTCGATGCAGAGGCCACGGGCCACGGCCCGGCCCCGGCAGGGCCGGATTGGGTCTCCTCTCATCTCCCTCTCCCTCTCCCTCTCCCCCTCTCTTCCTCTCTCCCTCTGTTAAATGACACTATCCCAATGTGACCCTACTGTTCACGATGCATTTGTGAATGCAATGGCATTGGCTCAAGATTGGACGACTGCTTGATGCACAAAGAACGCTTGACTGTTTTGTGTGATTGGGAAAGTGATTGATCTCTAGGTTGCTCGTATCTGTCTAGATTGTATAGTGGAATTTTGCATGGTAGCGGAGCTTCGGCTCTGGAACCAAGGAAGAAGTGAGAAAGAATGGATCTCGGAGTGAGAGGAATTGCGGTGAGCTGGACAAATGGGATGACTGGTCATGGCAGCTGAAGCGATATGTAGGACTGTAAAAGCCACTGGCCAAGACGCTGATGGATGAGATTGAGCTGAATGCACAAAAGGTTGTGACTGATGGACTGTGCGAAGCCTATGATGTGCAACAGACCACGACTCAGAATAACCAACTGTCACTGTTCTCGAAACAACTGGCATACATGTTGGCACAGATCACTGATGGAGCTGCGAGAGCGATTGTTAGGAATGAAGACGCGGAGAATGGCTTTGAGATTTGGCGTCGACTGTTCAATCAGTTCTCACTGCCTAGCCGACCTCGTGCGACGAATCTCTTGAATGAGATCATTGCCTTTCGATTGCGACAAGACCACTTGGAGAGTGATTTGAGTGGTTTTATCATCCTCAAGAATCGGCATGAGAAAACGACTGGAGTGCCTCTGGATAATGATTTGCTGATCACCTTGATTATGCGGAAGACTACTGGTCCATTGCAGCAGCACCCGAGGTTGAATGTCAGGAACATCAATACATTTACTGAAGCACTGGAGATTGTTTATAGTTACATCAAGAGCAGACATTTGGTAGTGCCAAGCAGGAATGACGGTCCGGTCGATATGGATATTGGAGCACTGAAAGGAAGNTTGTTTATAGTTACATCAAGAGCAGACATTTGGTAGTGCCAAGCAGGAATGACGGTCCGGTCGATATGGATATTGGAGCACTGAAAGGAAGGAAAGGATACAAAGGAAAAGGAAAAGGAGGAATGTGCAAAGGTAAAGGAAAAGGATTCAAGGGCAAAGGAATGTTCAAAGGAAAAGGAAAAGGAAAGAGCAAAGGCTTCAAAGGAAACAAAGGAAAAGGAATGAAAGGAAAAGGAAAAGGACACGGATGTTTTCTATGTGGTGACCCGAACCTCTGGAGCAAGGAATGCCCTAAAGGTAAAGGAAGAATGTCAGCTGTGACTGAGGAAGAAGGACAACAGGAAGGAAATCAAGAGGATTGGAGCCAAGATGCTGAATGGTATGGTGATGAATNTGAGGAAGAAGGACAACAGGAAGGAAATCAAGAGGATTGGAGCCAAGATGCTGAATGGTATGGTGATGAATGGTCGTCATGGGATGACTATGACTGGAGTCAGGATTGGATTGGTTCTCTTGATGATTGGTCTGGTGACTGGTCTTGGTCCGAAGATGACTGGAATTACTGGTCCGATGGCTCGTCTTGGGGTTCTCAGGACTGGTGGAGTGCTGAGCAGCCGAATGCAAGTGCATCTTCAGGTTCGCAAAGCACTGCGAATGTCCCGCAGGATCCCGCCAAGAGTGAGCCATCGCAGAATGNGTTCTCAGGACTGGTGGAGTGCTGAGCAGCCGAATGCAAGTGCATCTTCAGGTTCGCAAAGCACTGCGAATGTCCCGCAGGATCCCGCCAAGAGTGAGCCATCGCAGAATGTTGCGGCTCGACAGTCAATGCAGCAAGGCCATCCAGGGTCGGAAGCCCCAATGAGCCACTGCAGGGGAATCAGCAGATTGATGCCGCGCTGGGCATCCTACCGTCTCCTGTGACTGCCCAGCCGTTGACACGAATGCTGAGCAGGCTGCTTCCGCAGGAATGGAGTCCTTGCACCTGATGAATGAGACATTGACGACACACCGGTTCTCGAGGAATGGTCCGGTGAATCGAGAAGGGTCAGCCGCACTGTCTCGAAAGGACATGGGCAAGGATGTCACAAGGTTTGGCAGCGACTGGATGATAGAGCATCGGCTTCAGGTAGCGGAGGCCCAGCGTGCGCGCCTGCTCAAGGTTCTTCACTCGCGAACCCTCCTCCTAGGACCTAGGAAAGAGAGTCCATCTGTGGATTGCCTGTGTGCGTAGTTCCGCTTTATATGGACTTCATCTCGTAGACCTACAGCAGCGCCACGTTGCGCGAATTACCATCACGCTTGTCAGGCATCTACGTGCTATTGCGCGCAGCTTTGCACGCATGTCGCAGGAGTCTAGCCAGGCTCTCCTGGCTCGCCTGCATGTAGAGGACCCGCTGCAGTTTCTTTTAAGGAGGAGCCAGAATCTTCTTGCGCAGGGCAGAGACTCGTGCGACCCTANTGGTTGCCAGGCCTCGCATTCTCAACTGGTTGGTGCACACAGCTCGGGCTCCTTGAGGATCGTCTTCATGCGCCTGGCATCCGCTAGGATCTGATCCTGGGTCAGCGTCCCCTCTTGGCGAGGGACGAGCTTCTGCTCCTCCAAACTCCAATCCAGGAAGTTGTACTCCATGTCGCTCGTGATCCATCCCATCTACTGCGCCTGGATCTGAGCGGCCTTGTCCGTAGCAAAGGCCGTCACCCTGAAGGTACTGAAGCAGGGTCAGCTTGAGGGATCTCGACACCTGTCCCTTGAGCCGCTGTGCCCGCCAGTTGTCGGCTACCTCGTGCAGGAGCGGCACCATCAACTGAGGGCCGTTGCCATTGCGAAAGGTGAANCCTGTCCCTTGAGCCGCTGTGCCCGCCAGTTGTCGGCTACCTCGTGCAGGAGCGGCACCATCAACTGAGGGCCGTTGCCATTGCGAAAGGTGAAGATCACCGTGTGATCGCACTGCAGGGGTGCGAGATAGTCGGACTGAAGAATCAGAGCCTTGGCAACTTTGTGAAGGAGTGCGTGATCTGCCGAAGAGGTCGAGGATGGTCCTGGTCTTCCGTTGGGGTTTTCGTTCGCATTGATCCGGCTCCCCTGTGCAGGGGCCGCGGAACGATCCTTCTGACCCCGCTGTGGCTGCTGTTCACGGGTCCCTCGCCCCGCCTGTAGACCCTTTCCCCCCGGGTGTCGAAACTTGGTCTGGGTCGGCTCCAGGTCGAATTGGAGGGGTCTCTTGCCTAGAAGATTCCCGAATACCCCCTGATTCGTCGTCCAACTCCATCGCTAGAGTGGTGTCCGCCATGCCGAGTCGCAAGGCAAGACGAATCCGACGCACTCGCGTTCACTAAGCAGCACACTCGAGCCTGCCAAAGGACCGGGCACGTAGCAGAATGCTGATCAGTTCGGGCCACTACACCACCACAGAAAGAACAAGGAGACACAAGATGACCTACTCGTTTACAGTCCGCTGCCGCAACCATGTTGAACGTCTCATAGATGGTCGGATGTACCGACCTGTAGTGGAGCTTGGCACTGCGGATGCAGGCCAACCATTGGCCACAGATGCCACAAAAACGGCGAAGGACCTGCTGAGCTTCCGGCCTGCTGGCAAAACGGCTTGGAAGGTACATAAGCAGCCAATTGAGTGCAGACCGTGTGTGGGACTGACCGCGGTGCCTCAGTAAGATGATCCTGTCGAGTATGCAGGTCTGCATCCAGGCAGGGAAGGGACAGCTGCCTGAGGCCGCCCCGAGGAGGATGACTTAACTTCCACAGAACCCGATTCCGATATATGAGGCGACTCAGCAACTGGCTCGGATGGTCCATCGCGCGGTGCAGTGCCCTTTCTGAAAATGGCGCTTCAGGTTGAACCACGTGACGAAGTCCTTGTGACAATGCCGGCACACCGGCATACCATCCAGGCTGTGCTCCCGAACCTCATCTGCAGCCAGAGAGCTCTGGGGATCTGGCAGTGGGGTGTCATGCGATTGACGGTGATGCCGCTTGAGCACCATAAGATCCGGAAACCAGAGTAAGCAGGTAGGGCACATAAACCGAGCAGTGCGAGGGCCTTGTTTGCTCGCGACCGGTTCTCCACACGGCACCCCCTGTAGGGGGCCGGGAAGGGAGGCAAGAGTGTGCGCCGTGGCAGGCTGCATATCGGGATCCGGAAGGAATTCAGACGCTTCAGGGGCAGGAGGTGGAGTCTGATCAAGGTGGGAGGAGAGAGCTAGCTTAAATTCAGTTGCAAGTGACTCGGGTCCACAGACCCTTGTCCCGTTAGGTGCTGTGGTGACCAAGCTAGGATGTAAGCTGACTTGGAGTCGAACTACGGGTTTGCAACTTCAGCATCCCAAGAGGGGACCTCTTCCTACCAAGATTGTCAATGGATGCCCTCAATTGCCAAATGACGTGGCCTTGGAGTTGGTTCAGGAACTTGAGTTGTGCAATGGAGGTTCTCGAGAGGAACGGACCAAGGAACTGTACCAGGCTGTGCTAATGGATCATCTCACTGAGGATCCCGAGCGTGCACTCAAGGAGTATGTGTCCACAGGTGCCAAGGTTCAAGCACTTCAGGCCATGCTGGCGAGCGAACCCTTTCGGGAGTTCACTGCTCTCTGCCAGTGCTTGGCAGGACGCTCCTGTGAGTGATGACCTAGGATGGGAAGCGTTGAAATCCTTGCCTCTTCCTCGCCGAGCACGAAAGAGATTGTTCCGATCGCCGTGGGTCGTGAACTTTGGAGCACAGTGCTCTCCTTTCTTCACTCAGGTCATGCGATCTAAGGGTTTTGAGGTTCTTGAAGCAGGTCAGTGTGAAGAGGATGCCTGGGTTTCCCTCTTGTGGGGAGCCTTCTCAGGCTTGCATTCCCATGATGAGTCAGTGGAAGATGCCCGTGGAAGAGGGTTTTGATTCCTTGGGACAGGGGTTTAAGGTCAGGTTTCTTAAGTGGAGTGGTTGTAACTTTTGTAACACGGTTTGTTGTGACTCGCGAGGACTTGTCACCAACATGAAACTGAGTCGCCTGGCGAGTGACATGTCAGCTTCTCAATTTGAGGAGGAGTTGGGCCGAGCTCTGTTTGGAATTCCCTCTACCGCAGGGAAGCTTGAAGCCATCGCGAGTGTCCAAGAGTGCGTCGAGGACCCTGACTTTTCCGAAATTGTGTCCTTGTGGTTTGAAGAGGATCGAAGAATGATGAGCTCACAGGCTCAGGTCGCCGATGAAGGTGCATTGCCTCTGACATGAGCCTGTGAAGGTGCATCGCACAGGTCAGAGGCACAGGCTCAGGTCGCCGATGAAGGTGCATCGCACAGGTCAGAGGCACAGGCTCAGGTCGCCGACGAAGGTGCATTGCCTCAGAGGCTCAGGTCGCCGATGAAGGTGCATTGCCCAGGTCAGAGCATCGCACAGGTCAGAGGCACAGGCTCAGGTAGGTCAGAGGCACAGGCTCAGGTCGCCGATGAAGGTGCACTGCCCAGGTCAGAGGTACGGGCTCAGGTCGCCGATGAAGGTGCATTGCCCTGATCTTGCGCTTCGCAGGGGGTCGCAATGCTCAGCCCGACTCTCAGTCAGAAACGGCCACCTTTGTCCTGGAGCTCTCCCTGCAGTGCCCGGCGGCGGCGGAGGCGATGGCAATCTTCCGGAAGTGGTACGCATGCTCCGCGCTCCTCCTTCTGTCGCTATTCAGGAGGCGGTAGGCTGGTGAAGGGCGTGGTCCCCAGTCAGGTGTGTATTCCTGCCTCTCTTGCTTCTTTAGTGCTTCACAATCCTGACAGCCTGTGTTAGCTGAATGCTGCTGTGTTTCTGCTTGCATACGTTAGTGCTCATTGGAAGCCCAATGGCCCCTTACAGGGAGCCACGCCATTGGAGCACTCACTATGCAATCTCCTACGCAGAACGCCCACAGATTGCAGGGTCTTGCACCTGGGGTCGATGCCCCAGCAAGTGCCAACGTGCAGGAGTCGACGGCTTTCTCAACTGAGCCTAGCAGCACTTCTGCGGGTGGGCGGGGACACTCGGCCCCTACGGGGAGACCGTCGGCCCCTTCGGGGAGTCCGTCTTACACCTGGTGGTGTACAGACGATGGTAAACCGGCTGAAGTATGTCATCCTACGTACTCCCGGGTCCTGAGTGAGAATTGTTACATCCTGTGTTTTCGACTTAATACTGAACAACGAACTGTGTAGGGAGTGATGCCGGTCGTGCAATCCGTCTAGCTGGTCAAGTGGTGCTAAAGCCCGCTTGACTTTGCTATGTTTCTGTTTATGTTTAGCCACGGCGATGTGAGACCTCTCTCACAGCCCTTAGTTGGCCGTGCTGCAATGCGGCATGTCGCCTCTGCCGCGCAAGGGACCAGGGGACGGTTCTGCGAACGCAAAGTCAAAGTCAAGTGTCTCTGTCTGTCTGTCTGTCTGTCTGTGTGTCTGTCTCTGTCTGTCTCTGTCTCTGTCTCTGTCTCTGTCTCTGTCTGTCTCTGTCTGTCTCTGTCTGTCTCTGTCTGCCTCTGTCTGTCTCTGTCTGTCTCTGTCTGTCTCTGTCTGTCTCTGTCTCTCTGTCTGTCTGTCTGTCTGTCCGTCTGTCTGTCTGTCTGTTCTCTTTTTGAGGCCGCTCTGCGGGCTCTGCGCGAGGAGCGCCTGGAGAGGGAGCGCAGGCTCCCTGCTTTTTGCTTTCGAGCACGCCGCAAGAAGTGGAGCTACTTCGAAGAAGAATCGACTAAAGAGGTCTCCTGATTATAACCCCCCCCCAAACAACTCAGGCCACGCAATAATAATGGCGGGGGGGCCGCCNAGTGGAGCTACTTCGAAGAAGAATCGACTAAAGAGGTCTCCTGATTATAACCCCCCCCCAAACAACTCAGGCCACGCAATAATAATGGCGGGGGGGCCGCCTCTCTGATCTTTAGTTGTTTGAGGGGGCCGGGGGCGAAGTTGTTCGGGGGCCGGGGCTCTCAGTAGTAGTACACTTAGTAGTACAGTAGTACAGTAGCACAGTAGTACAGTAGTACAGTAGTACAGTAGTAGTACAGTAGTACAGTAGTACAGTAGTACAGTAGTACAGTAGTACAGTAGTACAGTAGTACAGTAGTACAGTAGTACAGTAGTGCTTATTTACCTAAACCTTAAAAATTTTAAACCGGGACGGGTTTTAGGACTATTGAGGGGTGGTTTATTATTACGTGCAGGCCAAATTTAGCTCTATTGAGGGGACCTTTTATTATTGAGTTCCGGGCCGAGTTTAGCTCTGTTGAGGGGACCATTAATAATCACGAGCTCACTTTAGTATCGACGGTCTTCAAGAGAAGATCTTTTGCGTTCCATTAGCTCCGTGCAGCTGTGTCGTTGTGTCGTTTGCTTGCAGGTGCCGCTTTTTGGATTTCCCCCGTGGCCGGCCATTGGGGCTACTGGGGCCCGGGCTGGGGGCCTGCGAAGGCAGAGCTTCTCTGAGCGAGGACCAGACCAGCGGTTGCCCGAGAGGGCCGTGGCGGTCACGTTTCGTTGGAGGACATGCGGAACGGCGCCCGAGCTGAGCGACGCGAAGAGGAGACGGGGGAGGCGGGGGGGGCCCATGCCCCAGTTACCGGCGCTCGGTCGCCAGGACCGGGGCCGCCAGGGCCAGGGAGCTCAGGGCCGTCGATCTTCGAGGTGCTGCGCGGTGCTGCGGTGCTGCGGGCGTTCTCGGATCTCAGCGCACTTTTTTGGGGACAGGTCGAGGTCTCCTGGAAATCCTTCCAGCATGCAGGGGCCGGAGGTAGGGACTGGGACCGCTCTGAGCTCTGAGAGGGAGGGGAGAGGGAGCATCTCGCTGAGAGGCGCCATCCCTCTTCGCTCGTGCGGAAGCTCGCATCCTCGCTTCCTTGAGGAGCCAAAGAGTTTCAAAGTCAGCAGAGCCATGTCTCGGGGCCACGTCGTCCAGGCCCGGGTCCTTGGCTCGCGAGCCTGCATGTAGCTTCGTGATGCGGCCTCCAGTGGTGGAGTGGGCCGGGGCCACAGCCGCCTCTATCAGCTGTAAGCGACGCAGCCCCCCTACATTTCTAGTTCAGATGCAATCAAAAAGCTAAGTTGTCAGAATCAGCCCCGTGTGTTCTGGCTTCCCAGCACGTACTGCTTGACATTGAACTGGGTCAAGCATGGCGCCCCCCCCTCAAGGGGACACTCATAGTTCTATAGTTGCTGTTTAACGAGACTGGCATTGCCATTCACAACGTCTTTTCTGTATAGCCGGGGCGATCGCAGGCCAAGGCTCTCTTCTCTGAAGCTTCAGTTTGGAGTACTCGCATTGCGTGCCCCCAAAGAAATCTCCCTGCAGAATCCGGAACGACGAAAGACACACTCAGGAGTCACCGAGTCGTCCCGAGCGAGAGCGCACGGCTCATCGCAGACCGTCGGCGAGGTCGGGATCAGACCAGAAAGGGCAGAAACGGGAAACATCAGCTGCACACGTTCATTTTGTTCCTGTGAGAGGAGCAGGCGCAGCTCTGCCACGGATCTTCGAGCTCGAGAGAAGCTCGGCAAGCTGCTGGTGGGCACGGCTTGAGGGCGGCGGCTGGCGCTCGCTTGCGCTCAAGCGGGGCCCGGTCTGTGCAGGTGGCCCACTACGAGGTCCGCTTCCGCAAGGCTCAGGCCGCGGGGCCCAAAAGGCGGGACTGCGCTTGTGGAGTCTTTGTCTCCAAGGTGAAGACGGCAAAGCTGATGCGAGTGGTTCTCGGCATCGAGGCGCCAGCCAGCAGGGTGTCGCATGCTGTCACGATGGGCGCTGCGGGTGGAGATGCGTTGTGCGAGTCGGTGCGCTTCAGAACGGTGTTCTCGGTCGTGCTGCGGCAGCGCAGCGTGCTGATCGCGTTTGAGTTCGCGTTGCTGTCTTCAGTTGGGATGCAATGCTTGTTATTGGTTGGCGAGCGCGGGCTGCGGACAGCTGTATTGACGGCTTTGACGGTCGAAGTTCTCCGGTGAGATACACACTACCGCTGCATCGTGCACCTCTTGGTCCACGGACGGTGCATCTGGCTGCTTAACCACAGGTCCAAGTGTCCTATAAAGACTGCCAGAAAATTCTGAAGCCAAATTTTGTCTCAAGGAAGATGGAGAGTGAAGACTTTTCATCATTTCAATGTGAACACTCGCAGGAGGAGAAGCCCGAGAGCATTCTGGAGGGCCTCACCGTCTTGCAGAATGCCCAGAAGCTCTTAGGCAGAGCCCGAGAGACCCTAGCCGCCCAGTTTCGCCAATGACGAAGCCTTTGCAAAATGTCTTTGTCTAGCCGAGTCTACCTTTTTCTTCTTTGGGATCTGGGGCCCCCGGGCTGCAGCCGGCTCAAGGGCCCCGGGCCCCATGGATCTGCCATGGATCCTTCCATGGATCGTGCCATGGTGGAGGGCCGTGTCGTCGCTATCGAGGACCAGTCACATGCCCCTTTGGGGAGAATGGGTGAATGCTGCTTACTCGGTGTACCTGAAGCGAGCTGCGGCTCGCATCTGCGCCAGGACACATTCTTGGAGGTGCTGCTGACGCAGGCGGGGGAAGATGCAAGCAGAGCGCAAGAAGCGGGTTTTGGCGTGACAGGCTGAGGGCAGCCGTTCCGTGCTTTTTGGGCGCCTCTTCCTCGGACCCCGCCGGGGCGCCAGCTCTCACGCGCTCGGCCTCTGTGTCGGGGACGCTCCTCGGCCCGTCCCAAGCCACTTGCACGGTCTGTGCTTCTGTGCCGTCGCCGGCGAGTTTCGACTCAGGACATCGAGCGTTTGAGGGTGGTGGGCAGGCTCCCTGACGGCGCGCTTTGCTTGGTGCCGGAGGCCGATGAAGGGCAGCTCTGGAGAGAGAGAGAGAAAGAACCGGGGGCAGCTGCCACTTAGGACCGGGACCCGGCGGAGGGTTTCCGGGGCCCGCCCGGGGTCGGGGGCGAGATGGAGGAAAAGGCGGCGAAGTCCTACTCTCGCCAGGCGCGCTGAAAAAGGGCGAAAAGGAGCGGAAAAGAGCGGAGCGCGCATCTTGGCGCCTTAGCGGCGGACTCGGAGGAGCTCCTGGAGCAGAGGCGCTCGGTCGCCTGCGTCGCCTGCGGCCTTGGCCTTGGCGGAGCGGAGGTCCGGTCTCCGGTCTCCTCCGGTCTCCTCCGGTCTCCTCCGGTCCACGGCGTCCACGGCCAGGGTCTCTCTCTGTGTCGCGAGACGCCGTGGGCTCCGCAGACGGCGCCCTACCGCGAGGAAGACTTCGAGGCAATGCTGCTGCAGGCCACGCCAAAGCACTTCCCTTGAAGCAGCTTATATTCCACTCTGTCTCTCTCTTCGCTTTCAGCTGTTCCTTGCTCTGCGAGTTTGTTTGCCAGGCGCTCTTGTCGGGCCAGCTGCCGCCTCCCTGGTGGCACCGCTGCAGCGCAGCCTTGAAGCGGAAGGCGGGGGAAGGTGGATGGGGTTGCGGGCTCGTTTGCACTCTCTTAGCGAGGCGCTGCTGGTGGCGCTCCGCGACGAGGGCTCAGAAAACCGAGCGTCGGCAGATTGCTGCTAAAGGCTGCTTACTGCTTGCGCATCCGTTAGTGAGGTCGGAAGCATGCAGGCGCCTCTCCGGCACTGTGCCTGCAAAGGACCCCTTCTTTTGGTCCCTTTCCGCAGAGGCCGTGTATGCCATGCAGCCCGAGAGCGCTGCTTTCAGGCCCGAAAAACAAGCCAGGCCCCAGTTTTGAGCTGGGAGTCGGGCTCCTGCGGCAAGTGGACAGGGCGCAGCTGCAGTGCTTCGAGCCAGACGGGAGCTTCCTCAGCGAAGCGATGAGTGGCATCTGGGACGACGCCGAGCGACTCGTTTCAGCCTGGGAAATGGATGTCTCGGCATCTTCAAGCAAAGCAAATATCATCAGATAAGACATCCATCATCATCATCATCATCCTCATCGTCCTCATCGTCGTCGTCATCATCATCATCATCATTAGCAGAATCGTAGCGTAATCTGCATTGTTACAGATCACCATCCGACGGCTCACATCTCGATGTCAGTCGCACATCGGAAAGGTGCCGAAACCGTTTCGAAGAAGCGAAACCACTATGAAACGGCATGCGACCCTCCGCGACCACCGAGAGGGTTGCCATCTCTTCATTTGGAAGCAAAAAATTCCCGAAACCACAGGAAAGCAACGCACGACAAGCAAGCAGCGTAACGAAACCGCTGGGAAATGACGGCACCCGCAAGTTGACAAGCGCCTGCCTCGGAATGGATTTGGTCAGAGCATTGCATCACATGGTCAGGGGGTCACTTGAATCGATAGCTATGCAAAGCGACATACGCGGAGAGCACTCCCTCATTCCGTACTCATACCGTCGCGAATGATATGCGAGGCTTTGCAACGGGTCTCGCAGGTCGCTGAGGTCACGTCTGCTTTCCTCTTAGAGATGCTTTTATTGGCGTATCCGCGTGGTCTGCTCCGATGCTCCAACTCTGATCTGGGCTTCCACAGAGTAGCGAGTTCTGCCGAGTACTCCAGACCGCTGCGGCCACTGCGGCCACTGCGGCCTGAGGCGTGCTGCAGCTACAAGACGCACGTCCGGGCCGTCGTCCGGGCCGTCGTCCGGGCCGTCGTCCGGGGGCCCAAGTGGGAGGTCGCGGCAAAGAGCACGAAACGAGGCTCAAGGCCGCCAACCTGGATGCCTTGCAGCGCGTGGCTAGCGAGGAGGGACGAGGCCGCCCAGCCGCCTGCCGAGGCTAGATGTGCAGGCTGCCTTTTTCTCCTTAATCACAGGGAATATGTTGTTTCGAGGGACACAGGTATTCAGCTGCACGACTTCACTCGACCAAGCTACAGTCAGCGTGCAGATGACCTGCTTGAATCAAGACTCGCGGTTTGCAGAAGCTGAGACATGTACAGGGAATCATTGCTGTCGCCAGCCGCAGTGACAGGGATGTATGTATATGTGTGCATGTATGTCTGTATGTGAGTATGTGTGAAAATGCGAAAGTACAACGTTCCAGAATGCACTTGAAGTAGTAGCTATGCAAGCTCACTCAACTGTGACGCAAAGTAAACCCTGAAGTTCAGCGGCGCCTTTCTCACTGCACAGCAATGTGCATCTTGAGCCAACGTGATGGCAAAGTCTCTGGGGAAGGATAACGTGTTATTTTCACACGCCTCCTTGAGACTGAAGTACTGTACTTATGTCTCACACAAAGTATAACACGAAGGAGAAATAAAACATCCAAAATTGTGCTTTAGGTGTGTTCGGGGAAAGCAGCAAAGGTTGCAAAGTTTTGCGGCTTTGCGGCTGTCTGCAACGTACCTCCTGTCTACGGTACAAAAGTAGCACGTGGAAGTTCGAAGACCTGGAGAACAGTGGTAGGCCCATCAATGTGCAGCTACCAACGTCGTTGTGCCCAAAAGTGGCGTGTGTGGTTGGCCCATTAAAGTGCAGCAACCAAGCTTCAAAGCCCAACCACGCCAGTGGCGAAAAGTGGCTTGCAAAAGATGCCCAAGGACCCAACCATATTGGCGAAAAGTGGTCCCGAACAGTGGCATGCTCAGACGCCTCTCCAAAGTGCTTCGCAAAGCACCTTCCAAAAGTGCCCATCCTTCTTGCTTGTCCTCCAAAAGTGGCCGAAGGTGCTGGAGGATCGGCAGGTGCATCAGACGAAAGTGCCGACACTGTGGTTGCTGAAACCACGCGTTCAGCCCATTCACCAGGTAGGCTGCATGGGAAGTCGGAAGTTGCAAAGTCGAAGTTCGGAAAAGAAAGTCAACATACCTTCTGTTCCAAAATCGCATGCGAGACGTCCCAAGCCAAAGTGCTAGCTGTTGCACCGTCGGGCAGAAAGTGCATATTTCTTCCTGCTCTGCAAAAGTGTAGGTGGTACCCTGCATCTGCGTGATGCTCAGCTGGAAAGTGTAACAGAGCACCGTGCTCCTCGGCGAAAGACTCAGATTAAGGCACTGATCTAAAGTGCCAAGGACGTCAAAGTGGTTGACCACAAAGTCGCCCGTCCTCTGAGCTTGCTCCAGAGCTCTCTGCAAAGTAGAAAGTGGCATTGCCACATACAGCATGAATGGACTCCAAGAGTCCGGGCGGCCAGGCAAAGTCATTCCAGGTTGCAAAGTAAAAATCCACATCAGCCGGCTGCGAGAAATAAGCAAAAGTTCCGGCGTCGTATACGAAGGGCTCGGGCCAGGAAACAAAGTTGCAAGCGCAAGCTGAAAGTTTCCGTCAAGTGGAGAACCAGGTCTCCGAAGTTGCTCTTGCTGTCGCCCAGAAAAGAGGCATTCCACCATAAGTTGTAAAGTGGCCCAGTAGCCGAAGTTGCAACAATCCGGAACAAAAGTTCCGTCGCCATACCCAAAGCCTGGGCGCGGCCTTTGGATCGATGGCGGCAAAGTGCCAGCCGGAGGTCTTGGCAAAGTGTTCGGCGTCATCAGGGCTGTGGTGCCTTCTTGCCACGGCCAAAAGTGGAAACAAGCACCACAAGTGCCACGAGGACCCACCACCCGAAAGTGGCACCGCCGTCCTCGTCCAGATCCGCTGGTGGAGCTAAGCCAGCTTCTTCAAGGCCGCTCCTTCGTAAAAGTGGTTCTCGTTCCACCGGAACGGGGCGAACACCACCTCTTCTGGACTGCGAAGGTCCAAAGTCAAAGCCCGATTGGGCCGCTCTCTCCACCAAAGGTCTCAGTATCCTGAGTTCGGCGTCTGTTCCAGCCACTCGCGTGGGATCGGCAGTTGTGTGTGTGTGTGTGGTGCGTCCTGCGTGTTGTGCGTGCGTAACAGTTCTGCTACTATGTACGCTTGCTGGCTAATGCTGTATGCCTGGCTGCTGCTTTGATACCTGATCTCCACACCGAGGTAGCGGGCCGTCTTGTCAGGTCCAACCCATTCCAGGTCCGATGTTGGCCAAAGAGCCGTGATTTCCTTACGCAGCTCCTTTATGACACTTTCATCGGCCAAGTACATTCCATCCAGCTAGCTTCACAGAGGATGCCTCATCATCGTCCTCACGTCCAGCTGTAGGCGTCACCAGGGATACCCAAGTCATCAAGAAAACCAACATCTTCAGCCTTATAGCCGAAATGATCTTCGCTACCTTGCCGCCGATAGAACCCCACAAGGTTTGAAGATCGTGCCGTCGAAGTGCGTTTTCACGCTCAAGCTGCCTTCCAAACCAGGGCAGAAATGCAGACGGAGATGTAGATTGGTGATCTGCGGGAACTTATTGCCCAGGGCGAAGCCGGGGACCAGATGGACCTTTATGCATCGGGTACCAGTACAGAGGCATCGCGCTTAGCGCTGACTTTGGCGGCAGCCAGGCAATGGCTAGCGGCCATAGCAGATGTTACCGCAGCGTTCCTGCTCGCGGAGCGGCCGCAGAACATGCCAAAGTATGGCCTCACGGTTCCCAAGGTGGTCAAGGATTCCGGGCACGAGGGCTCTCATATTTGGGTCGCGCAAAGACCTTTGTATGCGCTCCGTGAGAGCCCAGTCATCTGGGCGGAATTCCGAAACGCCAAGCTGAGGAAGTTGAAGCGCTCTGGAACACCACTGGATTGCTCGAAGCAGCAAAGCTCTACACACTCATCCACATCATGCGCAAACACCGTCTCAGCTGGCTGACGCTCGACACACATGAAGCAACCCGATCAGTTTATGATCGACGGCTACACCATCACTCACAGCGCCACCGAAGAGCCCGACTACACTAGGACAGAACACCAAAACCATCACAAATCTATGGGCTGGAGGTCTCAGAACTCGACAAACCCTCGGTGCACAACAAGAACCATGCTCCAAGACCAGACAGGCCCTTCACAAAGACTGGCGCAACATCGTCCACAACATCCACGCCCTGCCAGGAGCAGCCTTGACCAAGCGCACACCACCCAAACCCAAGCATACCACAACCCCCACAGGAGAGCAGAAGCAGGAGTGTACAACAAACACATCTAGCAGCGCATGGGCCACATCACTCCCACCACAGACTGCTCACAGCCTCCACCGCAGCTCCCTTTACAGTCGCAGCCACACGAGCACTGGCAACAGTTGCAGGATGCCACCGCAAAAGCAGCCATCCAAGAACACATACCCACCACCACGTCCTTCCCAAAACATCCATGGATCACACCAGCCACCTGGCAGCTCATACAGCAATGCTGCACAGCACGCCTCTCACAGCGACATGACGCAGAGGCACAACTCCACAAGGACATTCGCAAACAAGCTCTCAAAGACAAAACACTGTGATTAAAAGAGCGACTGGCCGAAAGCGAGGCCACTCTTGACCCGCGCCAAAAATGGAAGTGGATCAAGAGAGTTCGCTCGGACTACAAGCTCCGACCGGTCTCAGTAAGAGACTCACAGGGCATGCCCACGAGCCAACCACAGCAAGCCCAGACTTGTGCAGAATACCTGCGAGACTCGCGCTGGGCAGCACCACCAGCACCTTACACAGGCCCCACAGACCCCATACACCCAGCAGCCGCAGTCGACGAACACCTCATACAAACTCTTTGTTAAGATTCTACACACAAGACTCCAAGCAGCCGTGGACGGCAGGCGCAGGGAAACCCAATACGGGTTCAGAACTTCCTGAGCCACCTGCGGGACGGCTCAGGCAACATGCGGAATGGACATGGCATGTTCATGTCATGTTCACGTCTGTCACTGTGATGATGTTGTTCAACTCTAGCTGTCAGAGTTTTCTTTGCTCCGTAGTCCGACATGGCCTCCATCCTTAAAAGCCAGACTGCCTTAGAAGAGCGGGCAAGAGACTGTGGGCTCACGCAAACAGAGCTCGATGTGCTTGTGCGTAAAGGGATCACTTCGCTGTCCCTCCTTGCCTTCAGCGTCTCGACCCCAGGCGAGGTTCCTCAGGAGCCACGCTCAACATCCCAGCCATTTCATATCATCCGCCGCCTCATAAAGCTGGCAGAAGCAACGGGGCAGTCATTTTACACTGTCTTACTCGACCGGGAGAAAGCATTCGACAAGACACATCCAGGTGCTCTTCTCACAGCACTGGAGCGCTTCGGTGTTCCCTCACACCTCACTGCACTCATGAAAACCATTTACACCTCCCCGCAATTCACAGTGGGAGCAGCAAGCAAGCAGAGCAAGAGCGAAACACAAGCAGGCATACGCCGAGGCTGTCCTTTGTCACCATATCTTTTCCTCATAGTTCACGGTATGGTGATGCACGATGTGGACAAGGAACTCACAGCCAACGGCGAGTTTCTCCCCTGGTTGTACAGTCAGAACCAACCTTCTACGACCTAGCATACGCGGACGATACAGCATTCATAGCAGGTACAGCACAAAGAGCAGAACAACTGCTCCACATCCTGCAGCGAGTGGCCCCTCACAGCAACTTACACCTCAACCTGAAGAAGTGTGTTTTGTTGAGATCCCCCACCTCGCAGAACACAGTCCACTTCACCAACGGCGCCCAATCGAGCAGCACGCCAAATATCTTGGCGTCACACTCAGCAGCGACGGCTCCACACACACACAAAGGCAACATCACCAGACTTGCCAAAGCACGAAAGCATTTCCATGCGCTCCACCAATTCTGGAGAAACACCGACTTCACACTGAAGTGGAAGCTTCGCATATACAATGCGGTCGTCATTCCACTCGTCACATATGGGCTGGAGATGGCTGGGGTGTACAGCTCTCACAGTGGGAGATTACAACAGATTGGAGGCCTTCCATTCCCAAAGCCTGCGGAAGAACCTTACACTTGAAACGCACCTACTACACACAGGTGCTCGAGCCCACAGGACGCACATGCACCAACCAAGAGGTTCGAGCACTCACCTCACAGCCACCCCTCGCACACCACAAAGCACAGCTGAAACTTTTCGGGCACATTCTTCTCAGATCCCATCCGCACAGTATAAAACGGAACTGTTGTTTTACTAAGTTTTTTCAGTACAGAGGTGGCGCGGTAGGAGCAGGCCTGAGACCAGGTAGGCGGAGAGTCCGCTTGACAGAACAAAGCATTAAGCTGCTTTGGCATTGGCTTTGAAAGCCCACCAGACCCCCTCCTACTCACAGCCCTACCTTCCCATACTCATATTTACAAGCTCACAGAACAGTTGTGCACCGATAATTTTGGAGTACCTTAGTGAGGTTGCCAACGTGCAAGACACTCCCAGAAGCACACTCCTACTCAATTTTTGTCACAGACTTGAGTACACGCGGAGTTTTTACTTACTGAGCTTGTTGTTTTAAGCGTTTGAAGG
Organism: Symbiodinium sp. clade A Y106; assembly: GCA_003297005.1. Lineage (NCBI taxonomy): Eukaryota > Dinophyceae > Suessiales > Symbiodiniaceae > Symbiodinium > Symbiodinium sp. clade A. The sequence goes on along the minus strand of BGNK01004572.1, from coordinate 27,048 downwards.
CTTGTAATCGACGTGGGACGATGTACCTAAAAAATTCGGTTGACACTCCTCAACTCCACTCTTCCACACGCATGAGCTTCGCATCGAGGGGGTGTGATGTGTCACCGACATATTTTTTTCCATGTATTACCTGCATGAATATTATGTCACAAAGCTCTGCTTTACCGTTCAGCCAGGGCCGTAGAGCAAAAGGGTTTGGTCCGCTTAGCTGCGCAGTTACCCAAACGGCCTTAAGTTTTGTATCGACTTCCTGCAATGCTTTGCTACGTCTGCAGTTGCCTTGCTTTGCTTCGATACTCAGTTGAGTGCCCGTTGCTTTGTGACCGAGAGTTAAGTGGGAATCCTCGGCTTTTCACATGTATACATGTACGTATGTATGTACGTGCATTGCAGTCCTGGCTTTTTGGCGCCCAAAACGGCTCGGTGCAGCAGGCTCGGCGGTGGCTTGGCTGCTGCAACGGGGTGCCCCGGTGGCTGCATTGCTGCCCGAAGAGCCAGGCGCGGGGCCAGAACTGAACAGCAGAATCGTGGATGGGGCAGCTCGACCGCGCACCTGAGCAAAGCAAAGCAACTGGCAGAGGTCCGGCGGCCCTTGGAATCCGATTGCGCGGATTGAAGCTGCTGCAGGCTCTGGGCACTGCGCTGGCAGGTGACCGTCCGTTTGACTCCGTGTAGGACCTGGGGCAGCAGGCCGCGCCAGCAGCTGCAGCCATAGCAGGACCGGCGGGCCTTACATATTTGTGCTGGGTTTCATCAAATTGAGGAGAGGTGGAGCTTCCTGTTTTTGTGTCTTCACCGTGAACGGTTGCCTGCATGCAAGTGGCGGCATGAGGCGAATCGGCGCTTTGATTGACGCAGTTGGTGCCGATCTGGTGTCGGAGACAGCTTAAAGAATCCCTGGAGAAGACAAATCCAGAAGTTGCAACTCCATTCGATCGTCCACCCGGTTGAGCCAAAGTCACTTGAGCCATGAATGGCCTAAGCCTAAGACACAATGTCTGCAAGATGATACTTGCCAGCTCGATAGGACATCTTCTGTTTGGTCCGCCCATGGCACATGTTGCGACGCGTCGCATGCTAGCTTCTGAGAAGGGATATGGCAGACAATGTGCGGCAAGGGCAATAGACTCTTAGACATGCCAACACAGCTTGGGGCCACAAACCCAACTTTCAACAAGTATCCTCTCCTGCCAGGCTGCCTGCGCGATCCAGAGGAACTCTGGCATGTTTCGCTTTGCGAGTGTGTGAGAGGGTGGGTGCACGGCGGCTACTGCTTTAGGCAGACGTGGAAGATGTGCATGCTTACATTGGCCGTTTGAGTCGTCGTGGCCGGAGGTTCGTGGTCGGCGTGCTGCCGCAGAGGTGGACCGCACAGCGTGACAGTGAATGTGGGCCCAGCGCTTGGGACTTGAGGCCCTCGCCGCGCTGGAGGTGACCGGCGACCTGGCACCTCGTGCAGTGCCCCGGCTTCGCAGGCTGCTGGAGCAGGAGCTGGGGAACACGGGCCTGCACACTGCACACAGTTTCGTGGGCAACGCTGCAGGAGGCCGACCCGCAATGTTTGGCGCCTGGAGGGAAGCGAAGGGATCAAGAAGCAATGAGCCAATGGGGGGAGGCAGCCCACGCTTGAGGTCGGGTAGCAGCAGCGGTTGCCCTGGGCTCCTTGGGCAGAGATGGCTGCTTGGCCGCTGAAGAGGCCTTGTGGCACCAAGGCCAGGTCACCGGCAGTCACGCAGCCGTCACGCAGCCGTCACGCCTGCACGACCTGCACGCTGCCAGACCTGGATGTGCGTGGTCTCGCCTGCGTGGCACTAGAAGCTTCCAAGGAGGCGCAGCGTGCCGAAAGAGAAAGCCGAAGGCTCAAGGCCTCAGGAAGAGTCTCGTTGAAGGAGATAGCCGATAGCCCCCCCATCCCCCTCACTCGCCTCACTCGCCTCACTCGCCTCACTCGCCTCACTCGCCTCACTCTCTCGCTCTTTCTCTGCAGCTTTGCAGCTTGCCCGGAGACTGAAAGGCGTCGACCAGCAAGGTGCTGGTGCGTTGGCTCCAGGTGGGGCATGGCACGGCGAGATCTGAGCATGCGCAAGCTCTGCTCTTTCAGGAGGGCGGTGCATCGGAGGCGTCTGCGTCTGCTCTCAGAAGTCCCATGGCGGTGCTCGCCTGGCGAGGTCTCTTTGAGGGCCAGGGCCTTGCAGGCCTGGTAGCTGCGCGCTGCCCGCGCTGCCCGCGCTGCCCGCGCTCGCGGCGTTTTGGGAGGCTCTAGCCCGGCTCCTTGGCAGTGCTCCGGCGCTCGAGCGCGAGCTGGCGCTCGCGGCCCTCGCGGCCTTCGCCGCCCCTCGGAGAGAAAGCAAGAAATTATACTTTAAGTCAGCCGAACTGCCAGAATGCATGCGAGAGTTTTCGAGAGAGGAGCGAGAGCTGAGTTCGAGAGAAGACTAAGACTCCTGAGGTGCACGCGACGGATCCCGATGCCGCCGTCCGGGTCAAAGCCTGAGAGCCTCGTCACCGGTCGCTTTTTTCATCCAAAAATGGGGGTCCTTGAGGAGGCATCGCTGCTGGGCCTGGGAGCCCTCTGCCACACTTGCGAGAGGAGAGCTGGAGAGCTCAGAGCACGGGCCCTCGACAAAGCATTGAGCCTCCGTCAGCCGTCGTCGCAGTTGCCGCGAGCTGGCACTCCCAACCTTGGCGGCGGGGTTGGACGATTCAGAAGAGGCCGTACGAGAGGCACAGAGAGAGTCAAAACAGATCAGCGACGGAACGGTTCTGAGCTTTGAAAGCTCGCAGGCTGCCGCGTCGGCGCTCGCGGTGGAAGAGTGGGAAAAGGGTGCTCGCAGTCCTTACACCGCTTGCACTGTGCCTCAATGCCTTCCGGCGCACTTTCTCGAGTATCTGCTCAGAAGCAAGCGCCTGCAGGTGTAGTGGATGAGAGCGAGCCCTCAAGCAGCCGAGTGGTGCTTCGAGTGCTTTCCATCCTGGACCGGAGGGCAGGAGACGGGATGCCCAGTGCGATTCGGCGCATCGCGCGCTTCGCAGCGATAGGTAGCGATTCGGCACTGAAAGCACCCGGAGCATGGACGGTGAGCCCATTTACTGTGGAATCTTGCGCCCGCTCAGAATCGACCCACCCGCCCGCCTCGTAGTAGCAAGAATCAGTAGTTGCAGAAGAAGCAGTAGCGACAGCGGCGGTAGAAGTCGTCAGCAGTGGAAGACGCGGCAGCAGAGAGCAGAGCAGCGGGAGCCAAGCTTGCGTGAGGCTGTCCGGTGGACCGGGTGCCAACTATAGTAGTACAAAGCACCGCGCCGCTGTAGGATGGAGCCGGCCGCGTACGATGTGACAATATGTGCATGCTGTCTATCTGTCTAAGAGCCTATTTGTTTCTATCTGCCGATCCATCGATCTATCGGCTTATGGTCTGACCGCAATCTTTCTGTTCTTGTCTGCCTAGTCTAACCTGCCTAATAACTAAGCTAACCTAATACGCAACCTCTCTGCCTATCTGTGCATCCATCCATCCATCCATCCATCCGTCCATCTGTCTTCCATGATCCATCCATCTGTCTTCCATGATCCATCCATCGATCTATCCACCTATGTACTCAAATACCGATCTATCTCCCTACCGTTTCGTTTCTATCTGCTGTCTACCTTTCTACCTCTCTACTTACCTTTCCATCTACTTACCCACCTATCTACCGACCTATCTACCCGTCTCTGTCTCTGTTTCTGGCAGAGCCAGTCCTTGTGAAAACGAGCAAGGAAACGCCCGAAGATTGTAGCAAGCGCTAGATCACCGAGCCACCGAACGGACGCGAAGAGTTTCAACGTGAAGATGCGACACATTGCTGTGGCGATGGTGATGAGGCGCGTAGCTCGCTGGCCGACTCCGCCCGAGCTTTGGAGGACGACCGGCTCGGGCAGCTGTGGTGGAAGTTCGCAGCGCTCAGAGAGCTCAGAGCTCCCACCAGGAGCTGACCAGCAACGAGGAGAAGCTCTTGGTGGACATGGTGGACTTGACACAGGAGTTCATCCCGGGCGGTTCTCTGCAAACGCCTGCAATTGCCTGTGTCAGCCGCAACGAAGAGGCTCCGTCTCCGGCTGAGCCGGAGTACGAGGAGACTTCGGGGCCACGTCCAAACCACGACCGTTGACCGTCGTCTCTCCCTATTCCAGGAGGAGGCGGAAATCGCCATCGCCAGCTTGCTCGGACCTCCGAACAAGCTGCCGCTCGGCTAAAACGGGGTCGGGGGGCCGGGGCACCGGTCGGCGGACGGGAGATGTCGTCTTACAGGTCCTCCGGTGCCGTGAAGCAGGCGTGGGAAGTCGTCCACCGTGAGGCGCGGGGATAGACTAAGTCATATAGCCGATGGCCCCTGTCATCCTTCACTGCAACATGGATTGTCCTCTCTTCTTTTCCTCGTAGCTTCACAGCAAAGGTGGAAGGAATGCATTAATGCGATTCCGGCACATATTCATCACAGTTGATCTTAAACAGACCGATGGAGGAAGCACCAGTAGCTGAAGACTTTGAGTACTCATGTACCGAATGCAAAGGAAATATGAGCACAGAGAGATTGCCATGCTTGCAATGCTTGCAGCGTTGGCTGTTGGCTCTCTGGACTGCAGGCGAGCGAGGGCTGGGTCCCGAAGGCGCGAGAGAAGGGCGCCCCTGAGGCCAGGCAAAAGCCGTTCCGCTTAAGCCTCAGAGGCATGGCTCGCTGGTCTCAGGATGCTAAAGCCATGGCCCCTCGGCGATGTATGGGCTGCATGTGCCCTCAGAGATCGTTGGGTTGCATGGGTCGCATCATGTTTGCCTTAGCCGGGACAGGCTGGGTCTGGGTAGCTAAATCGTGCTACCCATCGCGACCCAGCTGTGCTCAGAGGCCAAGAAGAAGAGCACCCGGAAGGCCTTGTGCAGCTTGCCACGGAAAGTGTGCACCACGGCGCATGCAAGGAAGAGAGCGCCGCTGAAGAGCAGGTCCACCCGCTGCCCGTGGCCTTCAGATGTCGAGCGAACGCAGCGAGAGTCGCGAGAGTGTTCGACGGCTCTTCTCAGACCACTTTGGCCCACAGAGTGACGGTGACAGACAGAATGCAGGTCTTTTTTGACGGTTTGGTGAGTGCAAGGGATTACAAGGCATGAGTAGCTGGGAGAAAGCAGCCACTCCGACCCCAAGCAGGCCAGTCCAGGCAAATGTAGAAACATCAGCTCTCTCAACTGGCGGTGGCGTCTGTGGGGTGGGGCGGGCCATGGACGTGCCATGGACAAGGCAAGAGAGCGACAGAAGCGAAGAATTTTCGCTTCGGACCGGATGCGCTTCTCCGAAGGCTGGTAGCAGCGCCTTCGATGAGCGAGGCCTCTGGGTGCTGCGGAGGCCGGGCCGCAGTTCAGCCGGGCCGCGCTCTCCGGGCCGCCGCGTCCGGGCACAGCCGCCGCTCAGGGTCAGCACGATCTTTGCCGTGCGCAAGGAGAAGCTGGAGCGGGCCCCAGCGGGCATCTGGCGGCCCTTGAAGCTGTCGGGTCAACTCATGGCTTCACACTGTCGTCACGTTGGGTTCCCTTGTACCGAATACGGTCCTGGGTCCTGGTGGTGATGGTGGTGATGGTATATCCGTGAAAGCATCTTCAGACTATCACCTTAACGAGAAGGAGGAGCCAGTGGAATGTAAAATGATCATCCCTAGACGACATCCGGAAATACACAGAGCACCGCGAATACACATTGGTATATAATGGCTACGATCTGTCGCATCTCTTTTAAACTAGCAAGCAGGCAGGGTATAAACCACTGATAAGATTCAGCGCGGGGTGCGCATCTGAACTTAACTTCAAGTTCAAGATCAAAATAATCAGCAAGAGCCACAAAGAGATCAAATACAAGGTTAAGACCCAAAACGTGGTAAATAATTAAGCAGATCTACAGCAAGATGTCCAAAGCGATGTTTAATATTAACACCGCCCTCTTCAAGCCGACTCACAAGTCATACTATAACGAGGTTGACGTTGAAGTCGTTCAGGAGTGTCGCACCATCCCCCCAGTGGGTGAAATAAATAAACATGACTATCTATAATTAATATAACCCTAAGACAGACAAAGATGACAAATACTTTTACACCCCAAAAGTGGCTACGGAGATAGATGATGTTAGAAAAGCTTACACATCTGCATTTAATAAGATCGCCGAAATATCCGTGTTCACTCAGTTTGATGTTTGGAAGCCCTTCAATGGTGACGTCAGCAAGTTTCACGATCTGAGTCTCTGCTTGGTCAATCAAGCCCACCAAGCCGCGTGTATTTTTCAATAAAGCCTACACTTTAGTATATGGTATGTTTTTTAAAGCCTTCGTGAAGCAGTGTAGGATTCTATTTTATAAGCGACCATCCAGAGTATATAAGGTGGATTATAGGAAGATCACAGCGGAACTATGGAAGACCGACATATCGGACAAACCAGCCGAAGACATCAGAATCAAGACATTAATGGCTAATGTTAACTTCGGGCTACTCGAGAAGAACACGAATAAAGCCCACAAAAGATATGCCTTTGATACTCTAAAGGAAGCCTTATTTTTCAACACGAGATCGGAGGAAAGGTTAACAGAATCTCGGGTATGTATGCTGATGAGATTGAGTTACAAAACGGCGAGACAGACTTAGTTGAAAACGAGATGGACAAAAGTATTATCGCTTAACAGTGACCCATAAAGCCACCCTTCGAAACGGATATGTCTACATCAAAGCAATGTTATTACAACACCATAACTTTAAGATGCACGCCGACTACACCAAGCTAACAGAAAATCATATAGGAGTCTGGAGTATTAAAACAGATGCTTTCGTATTTAGAAGGACCATTTCAGACGTGCCAAGAACCTAATTGAGTTCAATGAACGCATCGGCGGGTGGAGACGCGAAAGGAGCCAAAACGTAGCGGAACCCACAGAGCAGTGGAAACCCAAACAGAACGAACTGATCCCAATACCCGTATTTAACAACGAGACCCGACCCAAGGACAAGTTCGACGTGGAGTATTACGGAGTCCATGCCGAATGGTTCTACAGGCTCATGGAAAACGATGACTTGGGCGATTACCGCCCGCACGTGTATGCTGGGATCAAGCATCTGCGGAACTTTCCTGTGTCCCGATCATTGGCTGAAGATCACAGGAGAACCGCGTTCTTTGGGGTCAGCCCGATCCAGTGCGCGGCCGTCGACATGAAGCCCGAAGACGTGGAACTCTTCAAGAGAGGCGTCCCGAGGAACGCTGCAGGGCGCGATCCGATTGGATATGTCGGTCGAGCGTCTCGTGTCCGGGATGACGGGCAAGGAGTCATTGCTCACGGTCGAGGAGTTCTTTGCTACGGACACTGCGATTCCAGTGGTGAAACGGTGAAACATTTCGGAACTGCAGGGAGAAGCCACTATGCTTCTATGCCCAATGGTCGATTCACTGTCGCAGGGCATACCTCATCTGTCTTCAGAGGGCCTATCTCTCTCCGTACTATACTGGAGGAGGGATCGATGGACCGGCCAATGAAGATACGATTGCTACGCTTCGCACTGCTTTCAGGGGAATGGACAATACCATCCTCAAGATGCGTTCTAAGATGACGCTGCGCGATGAACTTGCAGCAATGGAGAGATTCCGGGCAACGATGACGAATCCGGAAAAATTCAGGCGGTATCTCCGTGTCGACAGCGAGAGTCTATCGATGCTTCTTGCCAAAGTTGCTGTCACGACATGCTACGGCATTCCCGTCAAGGGAGAACCGGGATACATTTCCGAAGACGATGACGATGAGACTGCCGGCATTGCTAAGCGCCGAGATATGAAGTGGAGTGTTGTTGGCCCGATTTGATCCACCACTCTACCGCATCACTCAGAGAAGGGCCATGTTGCCCCCGATGAGGGAATATGCCGTAGCCTTGATGATGCGTCCACGCCCACCGCGGTTGGAATGGCCTTCCAGGAAGCCGTCGATAAGATCGGCCCTGGATCAAAGGAGCGCATCGATCAAGATGTGAAGATCGAAGAAGAGCTCTTCGCGCTCGCCGAGGACAAGATCACCAGAAACAGGGGTGATGATCGTGCATTCATGAAGACGTCGATTGATGTCTTCGAGGCACTTCGAGATTATTCCTGACAACCTATTCGAGGTGTACACGCCTAGGTGATGTGCGCGATGACGTGCGACATACGGTTGCACCGACCAAGCGGGCTAGTGACTAGCGCCCCTGCTTCTGATGATGATGAGCTGGAAAGGGGAGCCTGGAGGAAACAACGACTTCAGTCTCAGAGCCGCGCTCGCGATGAAATGCCGCCACCTCAGGTGCCCGGCGAGTGACGACACAAGAACGATTTCGTCTTCCCCATAAAGACGGCGAAGTTCTCTTTGTTACTGGCCGATCCCAGCTTGCCGATGAAAACAGAATGCCCCAGGTGTTGAGAATGAAGCACACGGTCAAGTCCAGCGATCTGGGAGGCCCAACGATTGAAGGGTTATATCAGATGTATCATGACCCGCACTCTCGTCCGATCATTAAGAAACAGGCTGCGGGGCTGATTTTCAAGCTGAACGCAAACCCTGACGATCCGCAACATATGGCTGCTGCCAACGTTGGCATGTCCGATGAACCGCAGCGTTCTCAGTCTCCAGGGTCGACATCCATGGCCCCAACGGAAGAGATTAACTCTAAGTTTGAGGGGGCCTCTGGAAGAACTGCACTGCGCCGATCAATGGACACCTTCAATGCCAAAGGGAGTTCCGATGTCTATGACCCAGGCCGCCGCTCGGAGAGGCCGGGATTCTCAGCGTGATGCTGATGCACAGACCGAGCCAGCTCCAAAGAGCAGTGCAATGGGCATTGCTCAAAGCACTACTCCCAAACCTAAGGCGAGACAGAGCCCGGCGACGGACTTTTCCCACGATGATGATAGTAGCCTTCGTCCTATCGGTGGCGGCAAGGCCAAGGGAAAAGGCAATTCCGATAAGGGCAAAGGAAAGTCCGCTAAAGGCAAAGGCAAGGGCGATAAAGGAGGAGGAAAGCAAGGAGGCGGCCGATCTTCTGGGCCTACGGGCGACCGCACCCGTAGCCCCGTTAATCGTAAAAGGTAGCCGACCGTGCAGAACAACGAAGCGACGCGTGGTGTCCTCACGCAGTGGATCCGGTTGATTCTACTTGACCCCCTTGACAAAACAGTACCGTCGGTGGTCAGGATGAATCTGATGGTGAAACTGCATGTTGATACGACTTCCGCTGCTTCCTCAGCATTTCCTTGCCTGCGCTGACGCTGAGAAGACCCACAGGGGTGCAATGGCTAGCCATGGAATTTGCCTCGTGTGTCTCTTTCTTCACTGACACTGGATGCTGCCGAGCTGCCGTTCTGAGCGCATCGTTTACGATATCTCAAGACCCGCGACATAAGGGTTTCATCCGTCGTGCCTGCGATAAAAGGCAATTCGTTGTGAGCCTGCAATGATAAAGGCTGCGAATGTACAGCGTGGAACATAGGTACGATCATGACACAAGAGTCGACCCACGTCTATGGTCTCTTTGCTTTAAGCTTTGAAAGAACTGAAAAGAGGCGAGGCTCGATGTACGACCAGAGTCCGGTTTGACACTTTTCAACTCCGCTCTTCTCACGCGTGAGCTCGCGTCGAGGGGGGTGTGATTTGTCACGGACTCGTGTGCACGTACACCTTGTGCTCATGTTAGGATACATGCCAACTTTGTTTCACCATCGCAGCTTGACTGCTCAAGGACCACCTTGCATGAGTCCCAGCAAAAGGTCCGCTTGCACTTAGGGTAGTGCTTGTGTTTCCTTCTAGCTGTTCAGTCAACCTTACGGCAACAAACTCCGATCGTTCCTCTGCCTGCTTTATTGCTTTGCATTGCTTCGATCTACGATTGGTTGCCCAGGGCTTTGTGACCGAGAGTTAAGTGGAATCTTCTGCTTTTCACACTAATGATGGGAGCCAATACGTTATACTTCTGCATAGACAAAATGCACGAGATAGCATTACGACGACCTCTCGTGAACAATCCTTGTAGCAAGCTTGAGTATCTTACGAATTTCAGATAGTCGGCGAAATCGTCCACCATTAACAGCATGCTAAACAGATCTTTTTGTTTGCTTTTTCTTCTCAAAATCAGTTACTTCACGTTGAGTGTTTATGATCTTCTTAAGTGCAACTGGGTCGTATACCTCATAATATAGCGGTTCTTTTCGGAATCTATTTTCAGTACATCTTTTACGTGTTTCTTTACTGCCGTCCAAGTGTCGTCCACGTGATCACTGGGTGAAAAGATGTATATTCTTTCAAAGGCCCCCTATAGACCTGTTGAAGAAGCTACGCATAACATCCGGGCGGGTAACTTCGGCATCATATCAAGCCTGCTGTTTCTATATTCAAACTCGGGTATGTCTATCGGTTCTGTTTTTGGTAGTGCTTCACTCATCAGTCAACATGACAAAGATATCTCTTGATATAATGGACACGTATTTGGAGGCGATAGAAATAATACAATATACCAAGCTTCAAAGGTGTTGCGCTGCTTGTTTGGAGTTATTTAAGGTAGTTCTTTTCATCGTTATATCATGCATAATATAAATGGGAAGAAAGCAGAAAAGAATAATGAGCAACCCAAGACCTCAATTGTGCCCGTTGACAATGTTGATGCTTCGGGCGATGAAACGTATGATTGTAGCAACCAAGAAATTAAATGTCCAAACTGCAATTATATCATACCGTTTCACAATGATGTTGAAATAAATAAAAAAGGGCTAAATGTGCTTGAATTCCTTTTAAATTCAAGATTCGTAAAGGAAACAAAACAATTAATACAGACAGGCGTGATAATGGAGACATGAATATTGAAATTGACAGCCACTTCATAAACTTCAGTGTTAACAAGACCGAAGGAGATTAAATAACACAAGAGAAGACTGACGCAGGCGAAGTCATCAAGACAATATTTGACAAATAGTTAAAAAAAAAATTCCATTATAAATTGACACGCCATCCGTGGCATAAAAAAGTCTTCAATCTAACAGAAGAAGGAAGTGAGCCAATGCCCCCGTGTGCCTAGCAAGTCTACAGATTCATAAGCACGTCATAAGAGCGTGGAAATGACATTAGACCGAAATTGGTTTCGTTAAGTCTTGAGGAACCGGTGCAAATTTCATAATATCGCATTATGAAAAGTTGTATAAGATAATAATATAGTGCCAGTAAAAGTAAATAAGGTATTGGATGATTTTGAACCATATGCTGAAACAGTTCATGTTGTCACTAGGAAGTGTTATCGTTGTAAGCAAGTCGAAAACATTGATTCTTTTAAGCGTTGCCATTGCACTAGCAAGCATTCTTATTATCAGGTTAAATACACCCAGAGTTGTTCTGAATGCTTAGATAAGCAGCAAATCTTAAGAGTATAATTCTTTGAGGAGGATGACTCAAAGAAATCCAGATGCACAGCTAAATTTACAACCTGAAGAGAAACGTAATGGGGTATCATGTTAAAATTGCCGAGTTGCGAAAGTAAAAACGGGTGTATTCCAAAAAGAATGCCGAAGACTCTGACAACATTATGCAAGACGTTCGAATGCTAGAAAACAAAGCCAGCGAAGATCAGGAGCGAACGAAACAATACTCAAAAATGGTTGAACACATTGACGTTTTTCGTCACTCAGACGACGGTATTGATACTGAGTGTTTAGAAGAAGAACCTGAAAACGCGAAATGCTGGAACAATCTAAGCATTCAGGAGATTGAAGCCACGTATGTTCATCTCATCAATCCAAAGTAATGCTCTGTTCCCAACAAAGTAATATTATATTGTAAATATAATATATAACTGCTTAAGTGCTATAATTACATTATGGTTAAAACCAACTTCGGAGAATCCAGGAGGATAAAGCCTTTGCTTAACCCTTAACCGTGCACCCTGAACCAAATTCTACAAGACCCCCTTGCCTAGTTAGGCGTATGACATGGTAATTTGGGTTGGGATCATCCTACTGGGGCTGAGATCTGAAGATAGATGTTATCCGAGGGTGGGAGGTGAGATCTTAATATAGATGTTATCCGAGGGTGGGGGGTGGGTGGTGCCATACACCTAAATAGGCAACTAACTGTACTTGGGGTAGCGGGGAGTACGTCGCAGTTTTGGGCACCCAGTCCTGAAGGGTTGCGACTCCTCAGGACAGGAGGGGGCCGAATTGCCAAGTCTTGCTAGAGGCCCCGTGCGAGGTCCATAATGACAACTCCAACGTGCAGGGCACCAGCCCGGGCCAGGGCCCTCTTCGATGGGCCGAAACCAGAGCGGGAGGAAAACGGCGGGCCGGGCGCGGTTTCTCCTTGCCCTTGAACATCAGGGCAGAAGCCGTGTCAATGCTTGTAGAGCACGGCTAAGGAGAAGTTCCTTCAGCTCTTGGGCGAGGATGCGAATTCCAGCAGGCTGCTGAACCACTTCCTCAATGAGGCCACTGGCTGCTAGGTGGTGCGCTTTCGCAGTCGCTGAGTCGCTGTGTCGCTGTGTCGCTGCGAGGTGGAGGTCCCGGCGGTCTTTTTTCATTTGCCGCTCTCCTTTCCTTCGGGCCTGGGGGCTTTCTAGGTTGCTGTCTTGTGCGTTCTTCGAGGTCAGGAAGCGGAGAGAGTTGCAGCGTTTCCACAGACCTGCCGACGGCCGGACGGGTACCGGACGTGGCAAGGCCTGCGCGAAGAGCCACATTTCAGAGTGAGCGGCGGGCCGCAGGCCGCGCAGCTCAAGAAGAAGGCACGGCGCACGGCGGACGGCGGGCGGCGGGCGGCGGGCGGCGTTCGGAAGCTTCCGCCTGCCGCCTGCGGGATTCGCACCGAGGTCTTGGCCCTGGTGCGATCCAAGCAGGAGGTGGAGATCGACCTGGGCCCCGGGAGGCGGCCCTGCGTGGTCTTCGTGGAGCTTGCAAAGGCGGGAAGACTCTAAGGGGAGACTAAGGGATCACTTAGGGATCACCGGCCGGGCCGCTTGGCCGCTTGCAGAGGGGATCATGGATTTGATCAACTCCTACTGCCACTCCGTTTACCTCTCCGTGCTCATGAACCCAGCGAACCAGCGGGGTTGGCCTCCGGCTCAGCCTAGGGCTCCAGCTCAGGGCTCTGCAGTCAGCTCTAGTGCTGGCTCTTTGCTTCGGCTTCCGCAGCTTCTCTTCTCTTCTGTGCGAGGTCGGACCTTATCACCCGGGACCTCTTGGACAAGTTTCACGGTGGGCATCACAGAACCTTACACGTTCTTTCGGTCGTTGTCCTCTCCTTTTAGGCGTGCTGGGTGTAGGAAGGAAGGACAATAAAGAACTGTATACATATATAACTATATAACTATATGTATATATATATACATATGTATATATATATATATACATATGTATATATACACACCCACATATGGTAGCCCCGTCCCCCCATGAACTGCCGACCCTGGTTTTGCATCGTAAATACCGTGTCAAGCCAGCAATTCCGGCAGGTCCGGATCCTGTATCTGTCAACGTATGCCAAAGCAAAAATCACTTTTCAAGAGAACGCGCTATGAGGCTCGACATGAGCACGCACATAACGTCAACACTGTCCTAGGGGAAAACCAATAAAACCAAAAAGACCATCTGGTGGGAAACTAGGCGGCCAAACTCTCGAGGGACGTTTTTCTTTTGCTTGTCCTGGGCAAAGATAGGTTGTTCGGGCATCTGATTCCTAAGGAAGAGATGATTGGTTATGAAAGCTAATTTGGCGGCCCAACTCCGGTTTGTTTTTTTTGTTTCGGTGGTTTGTGGGTCGACAAACAAACTTTTTCTTAGAGAAACAGGTTGTTCAACAGCGCCACAATCTTAGTGGGCTCGCATCCCGTGTCCATCACCGGCTTGGCTTCCCAAATGTCACCTGCGCACTCGAAAATCTCAAAGCGGTCCTCTCCTCTGTGCAACAAAGTCCTTTCCAGGTTTCCGGATGGTGCGCGCCAAGAAGTTTCTCAGCCTGCCGAAACTAAACCTGCAGCGCCTGAAGCTTCACACCAAGGTGTGCATTCACTACATTTGTTTACGATTTCTGCTTATCAAAACCACACACTTCTTTCACTCACGTTCGCTTCGCACGCTTTCTATTCTCTTCTTTGGCTCGTTTCGTTTTACTTCATTGCATGACAAACGAACCAAACACAGTTGTTTTATTCAGTAAAGAAAACATGCACTTCATTGTTCATTTCGTTTATCTTTCTGCAGTTATATAATTTTAAACGCTTGGCGTCGTCCGTCTCGGCCCGGCTGTGCTTGAAGCAGGTACATTGTTTCGGAAAGCAGCAACCCGAAAGCCTACCAAGGCCCATAGGCCTTAAACCCGACACTCTAAACCCCAAACCCTAGCGCTTAAACTTTAAACCCGGAACCCTAAACCCGCAACGTATAGGGAGAAAGCGCAGCCCCTGATGCAAGCGTGAAGCTCGCATGCCATGGCATCGGAGGGTCGGCAAACAGTGCGAGAGGCGCAGGACATTTTTGGAAGGGGGGGGAAAGGGGCGGAGGGAGGAGGGGGTGAACACATCCAGGTGCCTGTCTGTTTCACGTATCACTTGCATGTATCCATGCCTGTTGCTCAAGGTTCTACATCGTACTCTGCTGTGCGCCTGTAGTTAAAAGAGACTCCTGTGTTGCCTGTGTTCCTGTACGCTTTGCGCGGGGATACACGCCCAGGTTACATCTCAACGTGGTAGCGGAGCTCCCGGGAAACGGGAAGCTTCACACCGGTGGAGGTACCCGTTGGTACACTCCGTGCAGGTGGAGGCAACCGGATCCCCGGTGTGCTTCACACAGGTGAAGGTTACCGGAGCTTCTCCGGCGAAGATAACCGGAAGAAGAATCCCCCGGGGCTCGATCCAAGGATAGCCGGTACCCTCGTCCCTGAGTAGCCAAACTAAACTTCAGCTTCTGACACAAGTGGCTGTAGTCGTAGGTTCTGGCTTCCGCTTGGGATATCTTGGTAAGGGTGCCCGGTTCGAACAATGACTGGATCTCCTTGTCAATGGCCTGTGTCCACTTACTTAGTACAGCCTTGCTCCAGAGGAACCGTGTGAATAACATCTAGGTCACCTTCCAACTCATCAGGCATTGCTTCGTGATCCGCAACAGTGCCATCCTGTTCGACTGCTCGGGCTGCCTGAAGAAGAATTCCATCACGGAGGGACTGAAACTGCAGGAGCTGCTTGTGAACATCATCCAGCTGCTTGCAAACATACTCACGAGTATCGTCCAGCTCCCCACGCACTGTGCGGCCCAATCTCTGAGCTTGTTCAGCCATGATTTCCTCCTCCTCAAGTAGATCCCGTAGGCGCTGAGCTCGATCCTCCATGTCCTGGATTGCAATCTCGAGGTCGTTGTTGGCAAGGTCCAAGCCCTCATTCCGAAACTTTTCGAGAACCTCTGCCTTCATCATAGGCAAACGTATATCTTGATGTTGACAATTCTCTCTCCTTCGGGGGTGGGTTCGATGCGGTTCCCATTCGAACCCCAAATCAAGGAGGTCATGATGGCCGCAGTCTTGAGTTTCTCGCTGTCCCGTATGGCATGGAGTAACCAACCAACATCGAACTTGAGGGCGTAGTATAATGTTCCTCATGGGGATCAAAGAGCTGCGGTCCCTGGCTCACCTTGAGAATGACATCGCCGCCATGTCTCTTTACAACAATGTCGCAGCCTTCAAACTCAGACAGCGGTACCACAGCATTCATTCCAGCGTTGTGTGCATCACGATGGGGCTCTGCACGGATCCCTTTGAACGCTGCGATACTATTGCACTTGAACCCGGGCACTGCTGCTTCAGGTAGTCCAGGAAGACCTGGCGCGGGGATACTTCTTAGTGTTGTTCAGAATGCCAACCACTCCACCATGAACAAAAGCGCCTGAGGCCCAGATGGTCTCATCATCCACCTTCTCTCCAAACCTTCTCGGCTTCGTCCCATCCTCCAGTAACAGAGCTGCCCATGACTCGACGAAGTCCCGCTCAATCTTGCCTTCCTTGAGAACCTTTTCCGCATACTCCTCCACCGGGTCATTGGGGTCGTATTCCATCAGAGGTTCTTCTCCCCCATCTCCATCATGTTGTGGTAGTGCTGGTAGGCCTTCGTGGTCACCAGCTTGCAATGCTGACTTCCTCCTCAATCTTCTGGAAGGCGTTGCAATCACAGCATGGTAATCCTCCAACTCCACCTCCAACCTGGCCTCATATGCGTGGTGGTAATGAAGTTGCCCTTCTTCATCATAATGACATTACCTTCAGTCACATCCCGGCTCGGACCAAGGTAGTAGCCGATGTTCCAGCGGCTCTCCAAGTCACACTTGTTGCCAACTCCATACACCTTCCGTTTCACGTGCGCCCGGGTCCCAAACGGTATCACTTGCTTGCCTGGGTAGAGCTGCCTTTGCGTCTGAGACCACATTGAGTACTGAAGCGCCATTGGCCACATTCTTACATCCAGATTGCCCGTTTTCAGTCGTTTCACTTGTGATTTCGCGTACCGGACGGCTGCCTCCGCACGTCCATTGGATGGCGGAGATTGTCCCTCCGTGTATACGTAGTGTACGTTTTTCGGCCATTCAGTCACCTCTTCAAAGGCACAGCACTGGGCACCCTTGCGCCCTCAAGCGCAAATAGAGGTCCTGTACGGCAGACAAGACGTCCTTGGTGGTTCTTGACCGCAACGGACTTGCAAGGTAAATCACTTGGTAGCCGTCCACGCCCCCGACCTGTGAGAAGATCTCCTGGAACTCTTCCTTCGTCATACCCTTTGGCAGGCGTAGCTCCTCCTCGGGTGAAGGCTTCTGCGCTTCCATGTCATCTACGAGCTCCTCATCACGCCAGTCTCGAAGTGGACCTGCACCGTGACCTGTATCCTCTGCGACCTCTGTCTGCGACCTCAGGCTCAAAGGCTCCAGCGTAGATCGGAACGGCGTGGTCACTAAGCTCACGCCCTATTCCTTCAGGACCCCCCTAGTATTTCACCTTCGTGTGGACCCCCATCTCGAACTTCGCTTTCGTGTGGACCCCCATCTCGTACTTCGCTTTCGTGTGGACCCCCATCTCGTACTTCGCCTTTGTGTGGACCCGTCTCGTACTTCGCCTTCGTGTGGACCCCCATCTCGTACTTCATCATGTAGTTTGGGAATCACATAGGTGCCGATTAGGGCGAACCTGTAGTCGGCATGGTCCGGGTCAACACCACGCTGTCGGAAAAGCCCGCAAACGTTTAAAGACAGGCAATAGCTCGATGGCTCGATGGAGCTTTTATCCGTGCATGTCGGCGTCCAGTGCCACTGGTCTCCACACACGTGCGACAATCTCGACGATAAGGCAAATGGTTGTTCCGCACATGGACCCTCCATTGTTCAGGCTCCTTGTTGGCTGCGAGTTCAAAAAGGATCCAGCACCCATCTTTGCCATCCACTTTGTAATCTGCCTCCCTTCAGGTGCAGCGAACCATTTCGCGATGGCCTTGAGGATCTCATCCTTAAACTCTTCGGTCCACCTGCCTTCCATGGTTGACTCCTTCACTGCATTGCCATTGTACTCCAGGTTGGTCACCACGTTGTTGCCGATGGACTCCAAACACATCACTTCCTGGCGGCCACGACTTCTGCAGTCCCGTAGGTCTTGTCCAGCTCATGGCAATGTTCGCGTAGCTCAGCATCTTGTGCCCCTCAACCGTCATGAAAGGAGGAGCGTCTCCGTACAAGGACCTTGACGCCTTGGCTACCACAGAGCACCGCGGCGTCTTGGCCACCAGCTCTTCATCCATCTCGGCCCGAACCGGCGGAGACGCCAGCATGCCCTTTATCCTTCCAGTAGCCGCTGCCCATAATGCCCGGTAGGCCAAAAGCCCTCGGCCTGACAATGTCTATCTCAGCCATCACCGAACCGTCCTCGAGCACCTTGAACTCGGCAGTGCCATCGCTGGGTCCAGCCGAGAGGTTGACAATCCAAGATGCCGTCATCAGCTGCTTTCGCTTCCTCCTCGAAAAAGGAAGGGCCTTTAGACGAGCCCACCCTGCACTGTCGTTGAGCATCACATCCTCCGCTACTGCGCCCTTGATGCTCGCCGTCCAGGACTGAAACGGCGCCCTCTTTCCATCCACAAGGAAGTTCTCCAAGCACAACGACCACTACGCTTCCTTGTCCCACGCCCACAAAGTTCTTTGCATCACCATGTTGGCCCCTGAAGGTCTTCAACACGCTTGTCCTCCAGCTCCTTGATCAACTGTAGGGCCTGCGCTTCCCCTACCAGTGGACATTGTCGAGTTGCCTGTGGCCAAGTGGACTCGTACTTTATCTTCTTCAGGTGTACCAGGATGTGACGCCCCTCAGTCCGGCCTTTCTGTAGATGGCTCCATTCCCAACGACTTTGCCTTCACATCCGCATCTTCAACAGTTCTGTTCGCCTCCTTCAACAGTTGGCGCAGTTCTTTCTCCGGGGTAGTCGTAGACGACGATGCCACAGGGTACTGATTCACTTGGGCATTGCTCACAGAGGCAGTAGAGGAAGAAGAAGGAGTGGCTGCAGGCGCCATGGCCGCCATAGTTGATTCCTGGCGGTTGGTGGTAGTGGTTCTCGAGGGGCTCTTGGCAGGCTTATCGCGAGTATGGCATTGCTTAGAGCCGTGTTGCTTGCTCCCACAGGTCCAACATCGTCCTTGCTTCTATTTTCGATCTGCTTCGTGGCTGTATTTGCGTTGCCCGCGTCGCCTGCAGCCTTGGTCGGTCAAGACAAACTTGCATGGTGCTCCCCTTCCTCTCCCAGGTGATCCGAGGTCGTAGGTGTTGTAGGGGTTCCTCCGGAAGTAGCTGCCCTGGATCGCACCGCCGGCGTAGTCGTCGAAGCGTGCTTAGCCCTGCCTCTGAAAGCCATCTGCTCAAACTCAGACAACATTGCGTGGTGGAGGTCTACCGCCGCCTTGTAGGTGGGCTTGGCGTCCACCTCCAACGGATACCTCATCATGTTGATCCTGAACTGCACCTCTACGTTGTCTTGAAGTGGTTTGCGGGTGATATTGTCCAATCCCCGTAGAAGAATGCTTGCATCAGGACACTGCAATCCCACGTCGGTGGCTCTCCGGGCTCTCCGGAGCCATCTCGCCCATCTTCTCAAAGAGTCCACAGCTTCCGTAGCCGAGGAAGCGCCAGTAGGTCCATCAAGGGCACGTAGGATTTGTTGTCGTTCTGGAGCACTCGCGGGCCTATACAAGAGCATCGCCCTTCCCAGAACAGCCAAGGTGCCCGACAATCTCAATGCCAGAATTTCGGCTCGAACCGCATCCGGATGTCAGGATCATGGAAGTGGCCCGCTTGTCCACTCTGCTCCACTTCTCCTCCTTGAGGTACGCCGTCGGGCTTCAAGCTGAGCTTGACAATGTTGGAGCTCTCCAAGTAGGTGCAAAAGAACCGGTCCAAGCACTGGGAAGCTCTGGTAAACCGACGCAACTCTGAAATCCTGGGCTTCACGACGTCCTGCCCTGCCGCCTTGTGGGAGATGTTTGAGCTCATACGCCAGCAGACCAAAGGCATCCATAGGTCCTTTGGGTCCTTTTCCATCTACTCCTCCACCAGAAGCTGGAAGCTGAGTGCTACCAGCTCCACCCGGGAGTCTGTGGCGCTCCCCAGCTACCCGGTGCCTGTGGAATTGCCCGCACCACTGGCTTCGAAAATCGTTCCAGGCCCGGAACCACCACTGCTACCGACTGAAACTCTCGATGGAAGAATTCTCCCAGACGAGCCATCCACATTGCCTGTCCCCCTTGTTGCTGCTCAGAAGGATGGGATAGAGGAAGATCCTCCGGTGGAGAGGTAGTCACCCATCCTAGTCGTAACCTGCTGAAGGCTCACAGTAGCATCCTGCTGTCCGGCATTTGGGCAACTCTCGACGTTGAGGTACTTCAAGCTGAACCTGCTGCTGCGGTAGCGGAGCACCGGCAGGTAGCTCCAGGAAATTCCTTAAAGGCGAGGATTGCTGTGGCTGCTGCCGCTGTTGCTGCTGTTGGTTGCATGCTGACTTGTGCACGGTATGGATATAATGTGCGCTGTTCTTCGTCACGCGCCCCGTGTCCGGTTGGTTCCATCCGTGCAGGTTCCGTTCCCGGCAAGTCACTCACAACTTCCGCAGCAGACGCAACACTAACAGCTTCCAGCCTAGGCGCACCCTCACTGATCCGGCCATCTCGACCATTCAAAAACGGGATCCGACCGTCCTGACCAGCCTGCTCGTCTGCGCCTCTGTAAGCCGGGGCACTGGTCTCGCCTTCCAGGATTCCTTGAGCTTGGGAACTCATAACCTGAAGAGGCTTCGGAGCTTCAGCTGCAACGCCTAACCATGCACGGCAAGGGCTCACGAGCACGGTTTTCACTCCAAAGCAAGCTGTCGACTTTGCAAAGTTTGTTATGCAAGCCTTAAAGGTGAATGCCCTGAATGCTGATTATGCTGTGCAAGGACACCAGTTCCACGTGTGGTATTGTACGACTCTGTAAGCCTGCATGCTTCACACTTGACTGCATGTCACCGCAACACGTGACCAACAGAGCCTGTAATGGAATTTCACTCGGCAAACAAGGGCCACGAAAGAACCAAGTAAACGAAAGACTCGCATCACTTCTTTTCGGTTGCTTTTTTGTTTTAATTCGTGATTACGTTCCTTCTTTATCATGTGGGTTTCTTAATGGTTCGTGTATCCGGTCAACAACTGGGAACAAAGGAGCAAAATATCCAGATTTTCAATATTCGCCTCGGCCCCGGCCGAAGCGGTCAGAGGTTCCTCCTCTACTCTTAATCCCCGCCTCAGCAACCCCCCCGATGACCCCGCCCTCCTCTGTGTGAACCTCTGGATGAGCCCCAAGGTGCCACGGTGAAATTTCGTCTCCTTCAATCGATTTCGGCTCGCTGTAGGGCAGTTTCACTTACCTTTTCCCTGCTTCCTCCTCCCCTGCCCTCTTGCATCCGGGGCTGCATTCTCCCTATGCGCTGTGGGTTTAGGGTTTCGGGTTTAAGGTTTAAGCGTTAGGGTTTGGGGTTTAGAGTTTCGGGTTTAAGGCCTACGGGCCTTGGTAGGCTTTCGGGTTGCTGCTTTCCGAAACAAAGCACCTGCTTCAAGCACAGCCGGGCCGAGGCGGACGACACGAAGGGTTTAAATTGAATGGTGCATTTCTTGCTTACGTTCCCTTCAAGACAAACGCACCGGTTAGGTTAATAACCAAGAACCTGTGCTTTTGGGCGCTCCGCGGTTTAAGTATGTGAAAGGATTGGGAATGACAGTGAACGGTGAACAACCTGAGGATATCATCAAAAGAGGATTCACATTCAAAGATTCTCTAGTTTGTATAATTGAGTTCTCGTTGTCACAATCCTTGGTGTTTTGTTCAGCTCACACGCTCACTTCCTTCACGCATTGTACAAAAATAAAGTGAAAGCGTGTTTCACTTCTCTTCACATTTCTATCATATGGTCTGATGTCAATGGTTTATTAGGTGATTGAAAGCCTGAGCTAAACATAAATTAGAAATTCTATGTTTCGTTCATTCTTTTGCCTGTTTCATGCTTTCACGTCATTACACTGTAAATTAAGAAAAGATTGACTTCACATTTTTCTCTAGAAAGTTAGCTGTAGGTAGGTACTGTTAGGGTATAATCCTGATAACTAATCCTACATTACAAAGACTTTCATAGTCTATTCTTTTGTGTCTCTTATAATTGCTGGAGTGAACAATTTCGTGTTCGTTTAAGTTAATGAAACGTACAGGAGCGTAGTGGATTTACGATTTTGATTTCCTGTGCTTCGATTCCTCCAAGTACTATTGCGATTCAAGATTTTCCACAGGCAAAGGTGGTCCATCTCGTTTTGCTTACAATGAAATTACGCTTGCAGCATGCAGAACCCTCTGTAAATGACAGACGTCAGCGAGAAGTATGCACCGCACCACAGCGGGAGACACGCGCAGCGAGCATCCATGGGACGTGGGGACCAGATTTGCACCATGTGCGGCAAATAGAAGGACGAGGGGAGTTGAAAACAACACAAACGAGGAAAGCCAGCCAACAGCCAAAAAAGGACAAACAAACAAGACCGAAAAACAACTCCGCCCGACAAACACCTTCTTGTGAAACCCAGCTTCGCAGACGAGCTACGCCAAAGCACAAGGCACACACAAACACCACGTTTTCTGCCTCGCAACTCTTTCGCCAGGCTTCCTCGCGAGCCTGCACGTGACCGTGGGCCTCCGACAGGCTGGGCTGCGCCGCTGCGCCGCTGCGTGTGCGAAAAGAGTCCCATGCGGGGGCATGCTGCCAGGGCCAGACCTTGCTGCCCCTACCGCCCAGGGAGGCCGTCCAGGTGCGCTTCCGCGCGCAACGCGCAGGCACGCGTGTGCGTGGGGTGGCGGAAGCTGACAGGAGGGAGCAGGGCCAGGCCACTTGGCTCGCAGGGGAGGGCTTCAGAGGGCTCTTCCCATGGCTTTCCTCGCCTGAGGCAAGGGTTCGGCCAGTGCTTCCAGCAAGGCATTGGCGCACGCGGCGGACGCATGTGCCCCAAACTTGGCCTTCTGGCAACGCGAGCAGGATCGGGTCCACGTGCTCGAGGGAGCCGTGCGGCACTTGTGAAGTCTTGCGACTGGCGTTTGGCCTTCTGCTTGGAGCCTCAGGTCATTACCTGGACAAAGCAGGTCAGGTACGTACTGAAGCAGGACAGAAGCAGCAGACTGCGAGGGAGCTGGTGGGGGTGCGGTAGGGTTTTGAAATTTGGTTTCGAGGAGCCGGAGCACATCTTCCGCGAAGGCAGCCCTCAGCCGGATGCGGAGCTTCAATTCTGGCGGAGCAGGGTCGGGCCCTCGGCCCTCGGCCCTTCGAGGCTGGCACGGCCTTGAGCGCATGTACCCTGGCAACCCTGGTGCCTCGTACTGAGGCGAACAACTTGAATTCGATCCACATGCAGTTGCAGATGGAGGGAGTGAAGCGTGCAGGGTCCCCGGTCCCCGGCTGATGGCATCCTCGCGACAGGCTGCGACTAAGTTTGTGAAGGTGCTTCGTTTCTTAGATGCGAACAAGAGCACTTACGTGGCGCCTTTCGCGCGGTTGCAGAAGGAGGTGGAGGCCCAGCTCTGAGCGGTGAGGTGTTCAGGTGCCGTCCCACATTCACCGAGTGAGGACGGTCGGGAGGAGGCGAACGACAACGTGAAGTTCTTGAAAGCCTTGGAACGTCACGTCAACGCTTTGCTCAACGAGACCCAGGACTTCGAGGCGGCGGCGGCCAACAAGGGGGCCCGGGTTTTGGGGAAGGGCTGCGGTGGCTGCCATGCGGCCCTGCGGCCCTGCGGCCAGGCCTTGGAGCAAGTCTTTGATGATGTCTTCCACGTTCTGCTCTTGGTCTGGCGGCCACTGCTCTCAGTTCTTTTGCGTTCTCCGCAGCTGAGCTTCATCTCACTGAGTCTCTTCAGGCATTCCAAGTACTACAACTCTTTGGCACGGCTGGCCGTGATCGTGCGTCAGATTTGCAACAGCCTCATTGCACAGGCGCAGCTGGCCTGCACCTCAAATCTCATCCAAGATCGCATCGCATCGGATCTGTTTTGGAGGCCACTCGTTACATCTCGGGAAGCAGCGCGCCCTCCTGAGACTTGCCTGCCTGTGCTGCCTGAGTGCCCGCATTTGCAATCGAAGAAGGTCTTCGAGATGATCTTGCAGAGCGAGGCTGCGTGAAGTTGCGCCAGAGTGCGCCTCCGCGCTTTCTGAGAGCGTGGAGAGGCCTTGGAGTGCTACGACATGCTGGAGCGTGTCCTGCGAGCGATTGAATCGCTGCAGGCGAGGACTTGAGCAAAACGAACCGATGCTACACGCCTTCACACGCCACACGCCCATCGAGCTTCCCTGGGCTACGAGATAGGCTGTGCCTTATGACACTCCCCAGCTCATAGCTGCCAACGCTGCCAAGCCCGTAACTTCTGCAGCTTACTGTATTGCGCCGGCTTGGCTTTGGCTTTACCATGGAGTCGATATTTTTGTGATTCTGGAAGTCCGAAACACTTCGATCAAATCGTCCTTTGATGCAATGTCCTCCTGCCTTCCACTGTTGCTTGAAGAAGTCGAAGGCCTTGTCCGCGTCAGAAGCAGGCCTGTTCTTGTTGTGCAGCGCTCCAGTCTACCCCCTCAAAACATACGGTATTTTGGCTTGCTGAAGAGTCCAAGACTGACTACGGGATCGACAGGACATGTTTTGGCCTCGGATGGGCCTTGAAGCTGGTCTTAGATGCAGACAGTTCATTGCACTCACAGGCTAACGCTGCCAGGAAGGCACCCCTTCGAGAAGCCCCTCTGCAGAGAATGCTTTTGAAATGTACGGCGCATACCGCATATATATATATATATACACACACACCCCTTACAGGCAAGCAGCACCTACGCTACCCGCGTCGTGATCGACGACACAATAAACAGATGGCAAGCCCGACGACGCTTACCCAGAAACAGAGCTTTCTGCAAACTGCACAAACCAAGCTGCGCATCGAGCACTAGGATTCTGGTGTATTGAAACGTGGCATACAAGTCTTGTGGCCAACTAAAGGGGGACTACCGGGGATCCAACCCCGGGAAGTGGCCTGCTGTCCGGTGCGGTGGTGCGGTCTGCTGTTGACATTCGCAGTGCAGGAACGGGCTTGGCATCCCCTTCTCCCCCCCAACATCAACCGTCTTTGCTTCGGGCCTACATGGTCCTACATTAGTATCAGCAATTTCACGTGACTGTCTCCGTACCGCAGTCCACTCTTGTCGACTAGCCAAATGGCCCAAGTTTAGCAAACCAAGTTTGATCTTGTCCACGCTTATCCCGACGCCTGGACTTGCCAAGATTTTTGTCAACCCTTTCGAGTTCCTGCAACATGCTAACTTTGCTAACCTGCAAACTACGATGATCCTCGTTCTGGGTTTAGCTCGGAGATTCGTTTTGTCTTGCCAAAGCTGGTTATTGCAGCCAGAGCGTGGCACTTGCCTCTGTGATTGGCCACGCTAGAGCCGACGGGCGAACTGCAGGAGTGAAAGCCGATCCCACAGCGGGAGCTGCACAGCTTTCGCGAAGCTTCGAAGCGTCTCTCATCTCTCGCCCTTCACCGGCCTTCGAGTGCCGCTCGCCGCTCGCGTCTTCGCCTCCTTCGCGCTCACCCTTTTTAGAGGTGGAAGGTCGTCTGTTGCTGTTTTTTTTCACTCCCTTTTGCATTACTCGGTCCGTTGTAGCTGCGACATTTCCCTTCTGATCTTGACCAGGATACTTCGCATTGAGGCCGTGGTCGCGTTGCCTTGTATCGAACTTCCCCTGCAGCTGCACCTGCGGAGTTGTCGCGGAGAAGGGCGAGTGTTTTTTTCGCGATCGCAGCGCCTCTAGTAGAATCGCTGTGGCAACCATGGCCGCCCGCCAATGTACGACTGTGCGCTCCGTTGGAAGCTGCTTGCGCATTGCATGTCACCATACTGATGGGAGATTTGCGCATGGTGAAAGTGTGAAATGTACCGGCACAGCCAGCAATCGAACAAAGCGTAAAGTCATGCCGTTCGGAATCGTTCTATTGCGGCCTTGCAGATCACAATGTTGTGCCGACCCACCATGACACAAGAGGTGGCTGCATCCACGTTAGTGTCAGACCTGGCTTCGGCTTCTCGTGGGAGATGTCCTGCACCTGCCTCGCGTCTACCCGAGCCGGACAAATGGTTGCACACTATTCGGCTATTCGACTGCCATGGGCTTCGCCGTGTACCGGCCGGAAGCTGTTAGAATCTCTCTGTTATCAAGAATTGGCGCACAGACGAATTGTGCCGGTGGTAAGACAAATGAGAGGGCGAGCTTGTGTCCTCTACGCGGTGTGAAGGCGTTTCGTTTGGAACGGTTCCGATACACATCCCAGCCGGACCCTCCTACCATGTCGGCGCGATCAGCTGGGCAGTGAAAAAAGCGAGTCTGTGGAACTGTTGACTAGGGTTAGCACCTAAGGGTTTGCCACGCGCAAGTATCTTGGTAGAGTATATGCTAAACCATGCCAACGAATGCAGCTACAGGTCGCAGGTGGAACTACTCTGCTGTTCGTGACTAGTGATCTTCAGGGGTTTGGGATGAAAGTCGATGCAGGCCTCGCCTGCACCAGGCCTTTTTGAAAGGTGGCCGTTGCAAGCGAAATTTACAGCAGTCCGAGCAGCGTGGTTGAAGCGACTGAATTTGCAGTGTGCGCATGACTCGCGCTTCACTTTGCTTCAGCAGCGCGACCTTTGCCGCCATGCTGCTCGCAGCTCGTTGGACAGGACGCCTACCAGCGTTATCGGAGCCTCTCCGAAGGCAGCTCGGAGCTGCGGGGGCCTTGGAAGGGTAACCAGGCGGACGCTTTTGCTCTCTCCTGTTGTTCTGCACTCTCTCTGCTTCGCTCTCTTTGTGTGGATGGTGCAACTGAGGGCCCTCTCAAAGGACGTGACAGGAGCGTTGCTGCTGTGCCAGCTTCCTTGCCAGCCTGGAGTCTGAGTGATGCAACACAACACACAACACACACCACACAGCACACAGCACAGAGCACAGAGTGCAGAGTGGAGAGCGCACAGCGCACAGCGCACAGTGCACAGTGCACAGCGGACAGTGCACAGCGGACAGTGCACAGCGCACAGTGCACAGCGCACAGTGCACAGCGCACACAACACACAGCACTTACACACACAGCACACACAACACACACAACACATCACACACACACAACACACACACACAACACACAAAACACAACACAACACACTCACACACAACACACACACAACACACACACAACACACACAACACACACAACACACACAACACACAACACACACAACACACACACACATCACACGCAACACACTCACACACACACACACCCACCCACACACCCACACACCCACACACCCACACACCCACACACGCACACACGCACACACGCACACACGCACACCCGCACACACCGCACACCGCACACCGCACTCCGCACA
>BGNK01004571.1:25044-51996 GCA_003297005.1 Symbiodinium sp. clade A Y106 | reverse complement strand
TTTGTTGAAACAAACTTTGTGGACAAACATGTCGTTGGTGACAACAAGTATGAGTGCTTATAGTGGGATTATAGTAACCCAATAGCTGTAAAGAATAGATGCCGGAAGCCCCCCCCAAAAAAAACACATAGCATATATATGGTCACGCGCTCCGCGGCCCCCCCGCTCGCCCCCCCTCCATGGTCTATGGTCCAGGATGCCCCCTCCTGCGGGATGGAGTGTGGGTTCCCTCTTCCGCCTGTGGGGTGGTTGTGGGGGTTTTGGGGTTTTGGGTCTAGCTTAAGCTTTCGAGTTTTGGGTTTAGGGTCTTGGGTTAAAAGGTACAAGGCTTCAAGTCGACAAGGGCTTAGGGAGGGNTTTTGGGTTTAGGGTCTTGGGTTAAAAGGTACAAGGCTTCAAGTCGACAAGGGCTTAGGGAGGGTTTGGGGTGTAGGTTCGTTAGGGTTGGCAGTTTATGCCTGGTTTAGGCTTAGAGCTTGCATTTAGGCGGGGTTTAAGGTTGGGTGTAGGGTTTGAAATTTAGGTAAGGTTAATAAAAGCAGGAGCAGGCGCTACTGCGCTACGTTATAGGATTTATGGCTTGTGTAGGGCTTGCGTACTATGCCGGCCTTGTCTGTGACGCCTGGCCGTTTCTCCAGCTGCAGCTCCAACGGCCCCCACCCCTCTCAGCACACGCCAGCCCCCCNCCCCACCCCGTACCAGACCATACCATTGGGGGGGGGGCTGGGAACGCCAGACGCCTGACCATATATATTATATACATATGTATATGTATATGCAAACACACATCTCTCTCTCTCTCTATACTAATATACATGTACAAGCGTAGATGTCAGTTTTGCAGAGTATGGTCCATGCATATAGGTACATATATTACCTACCTACCTGCGTACGTACGTACGTGCACATATATATATATATATATGTAGATACACACACACACACTCACTTGCGCTTCAGACTGTCTTCTTTCCTATATACCTTATATGCCCATGTCTGCACTTCCAGCTCTGCATCCTCCTTGCATCCAAGGAGGATGGGCCCCTGCGCTCCGGACTGCTTGGGAGGATGCAGGGCACGCCGACGCGAGTGGCCGGGCGAAACTTGGAGGGTGCCAAGACATCACCGGAAGACGAGAGTGAGGCGCTTGATTTTTGTAACCTCGACGTTTGAACACGCGGAACACTGTCCGAGTCCGGGCTTTACGGTTTGTGGCTTGTTGGGGCCATGATTTTCTTTTGGTTTTTCTAAAGATGCTTCCATGTTCATGGGCAGCCCCTCTTAGGGCTGGGCCACCCCCTTAAGATTCCCAGATCAGTCGGCGGGTTTATGGTCTAGTCTCGTCGACAGATTTGAGGATTTGTTGGCCTGAGGCCCCAAAGCTTTAACTCCATCAAACCTCCGCCTCCACCTAAACCCACCAGAATACGAAGTGCGCATCCTGTAGATGGTAGAAGAACCCAGTGCTCTTGACGAGCCGACAATCGTGAAGATTCTGCAAACTGCTTTTCCGCCATGCTGACCCGCTCCGTCCCGGGGTCTTCTATCATGTTATTCTAGGCTCTGAATACTTGACCTTTCTCTCTCCAAAGCAGTTTGCCAAGAGTAGTGGCTGAGGTCTTGAACTAGGGTAGCTCGCACAGCAGAGATCTCAGTGAGAGCGACAACCCATTATATCAGGTGTATCTCTTAGGGAAGTTGTCTTGCTGTCTATGCTCTCACTAGTATGTTTCACATGTTAGCGGACCTCGAACCAATTGCCTCGGCTGGATTGTCCGAGTGTGAGCGCCGAAACCCTGAACCCGACACCCTCTGTGGTGACGCACTGAGAGTAGAGTAGAGTAGTCTGAGTTAGTTGTGCACCCGAACACAGAGACCTCTTTTGGCAAGTCCGAGTTGCGAGAGTGTAAACCCTTCCCCTCAAGCCTGGACCTTTGCAATCGATCGCTGGGCTTGGAAAGGGTCGGCAGTTGCACATGGGCCAAGGCAGACTCCAAGAAGAGCACCAAGCGTGTCGCTTGGCCCTGCCTTTGAATTGTAAGCCAGTTTCGGGGCAAAGGGTGGAGAGCCCCCCGTAATATGGAGGCTTTTTTGACAGTTACCTACGACGGATTACGACGCTAATCATGCCATTTCAGGCAGTTGGCGGCAGCTACTCCAATATTTGGTCTGCCGGCATCCCGGGCTCTGTGGACACAGAGGACGTAAGCAGCAACTTGGCGAATCTGCCAATCATTCCTTCAAGAAGGGGTTAGTGCAAGCTGTACTAGTATTCTTGCGAATATTGGTGGTGGTCAGAACAGCTAAAGTTTCTCTTGCTTGCTATTGATACTGTTCTCATGTTTCTTGCTGCAATCCCGAGAGGTTATTCCTCCGTCAGCGAAGTCTATGACATGAACTACCAGAGGCCTGGGTCGGGCCCTTCCTTCGTGCGGTTGCGCTGCTGTTGAGGGCTGCTCCGAATTACTGTCGTGTAATGGGATCAGTTGCTACAGCTTGGCGTGTTTCGTCGTGCTGCTCTCGGAGTTTCTGGGATGTCAAGGGGCAACCTGCAGACTAATCTCCATATCCTGGCTTTGGGCAGGCAGTCATTGCTCAGTCGGCAACTCAGACAAGCGTTGGACGCAGCGGCAAAACCACCCAGTGCCAGTGGGGAGAGTGCCATCTAGGGCATAATTATCATAAGCAGTGAGAAGTCAGATGTTGTTTTTCGGAGCCATTTGCTGTCGCAATGACTTTGCCAGTAGCAAGGCCGGACGTCGAACACAGAAATCCTCCAGCAGCTGCAGCAGCTGCACAGCTTGCAGATGACACGCGAGGCGGACCCTGCTTCGGAGCCACTTGCTAATCAAAGAGGATTGAACCCTCATTCATGTCTGCCTTGCTTTGGAGGCGTCTTCCAACACGCTCGACCGGCCAGACGTTCAGGCCACCAGTAGTTTGGCAAAGTGCTTCGAAATCTCCTTCAGCGTTGAAGGTGTTGGCGGTTCCGGGCATTCCAAATCCGTGTCGATTCACTGTCGGCTAACATCCTGGAGTCTGTATTTCCGTGATTTTCCGTTATTCTTTCTTCACAGAACTCCCATGCCTTCTTTGCTGCTTCTGACAGAGGCCCGTTGTCGGAATCGCACGACATGGTCAGAAGCCGCCACCAGCACGACGACGACTGTCGCTGCTGCTGCTGGTGCTGCTGCCTGCTCGACGACAAATTTTGCTGCCAGCACCACCGCCACCAGCAGCTAGTAGTAGTAGTAGCAGTAGTAGTAGTAGTAGTAGTAGTCGTAGTAGTAGTAGTAGTAGTAGTAGCAGTAGCAGTAGCAGTAGCAGCAGTAGTAGTAGTAGTAGTATGATGTAGAGCACAGCAGCAGCAGCAGTGGCCCCCACTGCTCCTTACAGCCCCCGTCCTTGGACCAAACTCTGATGTCAGCAGGTCTTACCGGAGCCACGGCCACTTCGAAGAAAGTCAAGGCCATGTGGGTCTGGGCTTCTTCCTTGGAATCCGGGGGCGGAAGTTCCGAAAATAGACCCCAATAAAGTACCCTAAGTAGGAGGATCCTTATTGTAAGGACCCCGAAATAGGGTACCCCTAACTTTCGGAAACTCCCGATTAGCAGCTCGCGCCCTCAGCGTCTCCACTCGAATCCGGCCTTATTAAGGAGCATTGGCGTCACATCTCCCAATTAGGGGTGCCTTATTTTGGTGTCCTTACAATAAGGATCCTACTATTTAGGGTACTTTATTGGGGTTACTTTATTGGTGTAGTAAGGATCCTACTATTTAGGGTACTATATTGGGGTCCCCCATTTTCGGAAACTCCCATATAGAAGAGCCTCGTGCGACTTTGTCTCAGCTGGCCCGGTGGCAAAAGCAGCACCAGGCCCGGGCCCCTCCTCCGACAATGCCAGTTTACCGCGCAAAGTTTCCCATTCCCTCAACCCGGAGATGTAGACCCGGAGGTTCCGGTGCCGGCGAGCGATACGGCACAGACCCTATATCCCCTATACCCTGCCAAGCCCCAACCGTCCGCAGCGATCGTGAGGAAGGTCAGGTCGATGCTCGACAGGTTCTGGATCGACCTGGATCTGAGCCGGAAGAAAGATGTGTGCGCAGATATGTGATATGTGATATGTCCATCTATCTGCTTGTCGCTCTAAGCGTTCAACAAGCATGTCGTCAGACAGGCGGACAGATGGACAGACCTTCATACATTTTTGCCTTCTACTTGAATAGAGAGGTTCAAGCTTCCTGAGTCGAAGACGCTCTAACTTCATGCTTTCAACCACCTGCGTGTACAAGCTAGACACACCTTCAGGAGGACGCACGGCGGCAGCTTGAAGCTATCGCCTCGCACCGTCATGGGACATCAGGGCGAACAAGGCCACATGGACAGAGATTTCCATAAAGTTTGGTAGCTTTTAGCCTGAGCATAGCAGAGGAACCACGACATCGAAAGTCACGAAGTCACTGCTGCCCGGCCTATCCCAGCCTGCCTCAGGCTCTGGAATCCTGGGCGACCTAGGGATCATTCCCAGGCCGGTCGGAGGAGTTTCACACCAGTGACTCCTCACATGGGATTAGGAGGAAGTCGTGTTGCTCGGTTTTGGGATTCTGCATTTCGTTCCGTCCTACCATTCAGCCGTTTTCTGACATCGCACAGCAACTCATGTTGCCAAGCCAACCACCTCAAGAACACTGAAGCTCTGAGGTCCCGCCGGAAGTCGGACTTCGCTGCTCCTGGCCCGAACTGTCACAGTCGGTCGCAGCATAGTTGTGATGTGGGTTCAGATTGACTGCATCGTCCCATACCATACTGCATCCTGACTTGTTTATGCTTCATAATTGGTTCCATCATAAATCGCTTTGTGTTTCGTGCGCCCTCGACTTCCCAGGTTCCTCATAGCGCGACGGTGAGCGGCGAGACGTCGGGACGAGCTCCGGACGCGGGGGGTCCTGGAGTTTGACGGCGATTCGCGGGTGAGAAGTAATGTAAGTGTCGGAAACATGTTTGTAGTATTGCAAAATGCTTTTAGAATAAGTTCCAGTCATTCGAACCCCATGAATTCGTCACGACTGAGTCGAGAAAGCCTGCTCTTTCGGAGCCTTTCATCAGATAGTCCATAGGCCAGCAGCGGCATCAGTTAATGGCCATGTGCGCTCCAAGAGGGCTTGAGTCGGGGAGGGGGGGCACTACTTGTTCAACCCGTATTCCACTAAACCCTGTCACCATTGTAATCACATCATCATCATCATCATCATCATCATGTGCATCATGTGCATCGTAGGTTCGTCCGGGAGGCAACGAAATTCATCATCACCACCATCATTACCATAATCATCATCACCAGCACCGCAAAAAAACAAGAGTTGGAGGGGCTCCGGACTGCAGGTGAGTGTGCCAGTTGTGCAGGGCTGGCTGCCACTTCCCTCGAAGACTGACACCTTCAAGGACGGACGCTGGAAGGGAGTCCCGAAGTTGTCCTGAAATTTCATGTCGTGTGTTCGGATTTTGGTAT
Source organism: Symbiodinium sp. clade A Y106 (assembly GCA_003297005.1). Classification (NCBI taxonomy): domain Eukaryota; class Dinophyceae; order Suessiales; family Symbiodiniaceae; genus Symbiodinium; species Symbiodinium sp. clade A. The sequence goes on along the minus strand of BGNK01004571.1, from coordinate 46,483 downwards.
CCGCTGTGCTGCAGTGCAGGACCACCACCTGGACCGTGTGTCCGAAAATTCTGTCTCTCAGATGTCCTCCGCCGTCAGTTCGCCACGCAGATCTTCGAAGATCTTGCGAGCGGCTTCTCGCACGAATTGGGGAGTCTTTTGACATTTCTTTTCGCAGGTCTGGCAGAGGCTGCTCCCTCCCGGGAAGACTACGCAATTACTCAAACGCAGCAACCGCCCGAGGAAGTGGTGGAGCATGCGGACAAAGATGCTCCAAAATCGGACGAAGACCAGGATGCCGCAGCCGTGACAGATGAGAAAGGGCACAGTATGTTATCTTCGAGAGAGCTGTCGAGCAAAGGCAGGGTTGGGTAGATCCGAACCTCACCGATGGTGTAGTGTTCGGATCGACGGCTTTGCGGATTCGGGAGGCTGGCCCTCACTACATCGAGTTGTGATGAGCAGCATTGCATCTGGAGCCTTGTGAAAGCCTTGATGTGAACTTCGCAGGCCAAACCCTACCGTCCCTACCGACTCAACAAGCATTTGCTCGGAAGGTAAAGGGCGCTAGCAACTTAGGTCTCATTAGGGTTTCGGGCTTAGCTGTTAGCTTTCGCGTGCATCGTGGTGTGAACAGTGACCACCGGCATGTTTTCAAGAGGCCCCAATACAACAGGGTGTACTTGTAGGGTCGGGGGTGGGGCTTGAGGAGGAGAAGCCCTGAGCGCTCGGAGGCTGCAGTCCGTGGCGAACTTGGAAGCGGGCGATGTGCGAGACGAAATTTTTAGACCCCTGTAGCTCTAAAGCCCACAATGAGGACGCCTGTTGCATCCTTCTTCTTGAGCTGCCACATGGAAGGCAAAAGAGCCCAACTCTTCAGCCGAACCTTGAAAAGCGCCCCATACTTACATAAACCTGAAAACCCCCAACCCTTGAACCCAAAGCCTCAAAGACTGAAAGACCCCAGACCCGGAAGCGAGAGTCCAAAGCTTGGAAGGAGGCTCCTCCGGAAGGGGGGCGAGCCGGCACGAAGGAGGCTCCTCCGGACCCTGAGGAGCTGCTGCATGTTGGGGGGTTCGTGGTTTACGGTTTGTGGTTTAGGGCTTAGGGGTTTAGGGGTTTAGTGTTTTTGGGGTTTAGGGGTTTTTAGGGTTTAGGGATCGATTCCCAGTCTCAGTCCTGTCGCGTACCAGGCTCCAACCGCTGTTGAGGCTTGATTTTAAGCTTCCGTCCAGCCTGGACCCGTAGTCCCTTGCTGGGTATACGGTACGCGGACACTGCGGAGGAGGTGGCTGCACAGGGTCGCCGTTAGTCACTTGACATGTCCTTTGGCCCCAAGCAGGAGGCGCCAACCCTCACGCAGCACGTGAGATTTCCAATCGGCCGCTCACGCCGCAACTCAGATGCTGCGGCGCCTCGGCAGAGCCTCAAAGAGTGCCATGCAACCGGCAGCTTCCAGGAAGGGCTGTATTTGCAATGTAGGTCAAGGGATGAGCTGCGGCAGCTGTCCTTCTCGAGTTGTTTACTGAGTTGCAAAGGCCATGGTAAAGCCCAAAACCTGTCCTCTGTCCTCGCCTTCAGAGTCCGAGTTGCGAGAGTGAAACCCTGGAGCGGCTCCCTCTCCCTTCGCCAGGACTCCGCGTTTGGCCAAAACCTCTAAGGATCCCCAACTAAAACCGCCAGAAAGCCGCAATGCCTGGACCCTTAAACCTTCTATAACATAGGGCTCAACTATTGTCTGGTTTCACCTGGCTCGTTTTGACGTCGGAATGGGTTGTTACCTTTGTGTGGGTTTTAGTTCGGTTGATGTGTGGCGAGTCTGCTGTCGGGTCACCACGGAAGTTTGGTTGTCAGTTGTTTATGGCTTACGAAAGTGGGGGAAGTGACAGTGTTTACGAGCATACAAGGTTGTGCTTGTATCAGAGTTTCATACAGGCAAAGCACCGCTACATATAGCGTACCTGTTCGCCGTCGAACTTGAGTCGTTCTACAGACCTCGCCTGGTTCTGCCGAATGTGGGCGTCAAAAACAACCTTCTACATATAACCCTAAGCCCTAAACCATGATCTCAAAACCCTACTATATCAAACCCCCCAAAACCGGCTTTCTTTGCCAGGGATCTCCCTAAACCCTAAACCCTAAACTTAGGCCCTAAGCCGGCTTTCTTTGCCAGGGATCTGTGGCGTCCTTCTTCTCCACGCCGTTCTTCCGAGGGGACTCGCGGCAAAGCCTCGGCCTGGAGGGGCCGGGCTGCGAGCCCCTGACGGATGCTAGGCCCCTTTTCATTTTTGTTGCTTTAGGGTTTAGGGTTATGTATAGAAGGCTTAGGGTTATATATAGAAGGTTTAGGGTTACATATAGAAGGGTGAGGGTTTAGGGTTTAGGGTTGGATTTCGCATGTTTGTTTTTGGGCGTGCCATTGTTTAACAAGGGATTTCTTCTGGTTGGAACTTACAGGGGTTCTAGGTCCGTTGTTGGGTGTAGTAGAGTGTTATGCTGCTCCTTTTGTGTAAGGCGTATGGTTTGACAGGGTTTCTAGCCCCCCCGTTTCACAGCCTAATATCATTTATGGCAATATGGTGTTTGCAAGTTTTGAAGGTGTCAGAAGGTTTTATAAGGGAGCCTCATGGCTAGATTGGGAACTGCGGTGCCATTAAGGTACTGGCGAACCAAGGATGACTTTGACTACGAGTGACTCTGGCAAGACATGGGAGAGAGAGGGCGGGTTGCACATGCCTGTCACAAGAATCTGCTATGAGTGTCGTAATTTATTCATTCTGCCACCTTGTTTGTTTATTTTCACCCTTATCACCACTACAGCCACTGCAGTTATTTGGGATCGTATTACTGCTGTCAGTGTTATCGTTATCATTATTTTCAGAACACCGTTATCACCATTACAGGTAACTGTTCTTCTTCTTCTCACTGTAACTATTTGGGATCTTATGACTGCTGTCAGTGTTGTCGTTACCATTCTTTTTCTCGAGGTCGGTGCTGATGGGCTCGCTTAGAAGAGCCTTCCGCGTTCGAAAAAAAAACTATTTTTCTCGTTAACGTTCTTGTTAACTCTACTACAGCCTCTGCTCGGCCCAGGTTCGAGCTGCTTTCATGCTGGAATCGAACTGCGAAGCATTCAGCCAAGGTGGGCTGTGTGCTGTGTATGCCGAATCCCAAGGAAGTGAGTTGGGGTTTCAGGAAACAGGGTTGAACGCCTCGACGAAGTGGCGCTCTGGTCCTGAAAGCCCCTGCGTGAAAGCCCTGCTAGCGCTGCGCCCTAGGCACCGAGTCTGGACCGTTGCGGGTTTGGGCTTTTTGTTGCTATGATACCACTATGTTACACTATGGCCATACTTTTTATGATAGGACTCCGGTTTTGGTTCTGTGATCTCGATTCCTTTCTGATTTTCAGAGACCTCGCAGAGGTGTTGAAGGCAATGTACCTCGACGGGTCCGGCCGCGCTTGATTTCGGGCAAATAGGTTGAAGGGTTTAGGGGTTAGGGCTAGACTTCCTGCCTTTCCTTCGGGTTGAAGGTGACGAAGTTCCACCGGCTGGTGACCAGATCTTCTTTGAGCAAGCATTTCAGTGACTTCCCCGAGGAGCTTCAAGATGGGCAGGCAGCTTTGGCTAACTAGCAGTCTGCGGAACTCTGTGCATTTTGTCATTGTTGCTTGGGAGATCCTACTCAGGCAATCTTTGTCATCAAGCCGTTCTCCGCCAAGAAGATCACCTGGGACTTGCTGATTTGTTGTATCGTGCTGCATGACGGCATCGTGCTGCCGCTGCAGCTGTTGGGCATCGAGGTTTCCACGCCACCTGCCAGCAAATGCCTTTGCTCTACATTGTAGAATCAAATTTGGTGGACAAGAGCACGCGCAGGTGTGTCAAGCACATCAAACCATGTCTGCCATTGTATCAGGTCCGATATGCTGGCATGGCCACTCACGCTGGCCTGGACTGTGGACTTGGTCGTGTCTAGCATCATCACCTTCGAGCGCATCCTGAGTGCACGAGCATGGGGTGTTGAGGGAGCCTCCATGTGGCTTATATTAACTTATATTTTCTATATAACACAACATTACATACTGTATATTCTGTACTACACATTACAGGCTGTATGCTTTACACTATCCACTATATATAATACAACACTATTATATTATAATATAACTTATGTATTGAGCATTATGCACTTTTTTTTTCTTTTAATTTTTGTACTGTCCTTTTTGCATTTAGATTTTTTTAATACACTTTCTCGTATTTTGTATACTACATACTGGGTTCTATATGATACGTACGAGTATATGATGTGTTACATATTCTATAGTATGTGGTGCGCAGTGTGTAGTATATAGTACATAGAAGTTGGCAGTTTTTTGCACTGCTTGCTTGGCATTAGATATAACATACTAATACTAGATGTTAGATAGTCAGTTATCACTCGGTACTATCCACTAGACACTACCTATTGCGATTGTCTTGGTAGATGTTATGTATCCGATGTACTATGTTCTGTATTCCATGTCTAGGGTGTAAGCACTGTACAGTGTGTACTGTTTAACACATGTTACATGTCATGTACACCTTGAATATTACGTATTATGCAGTAGCATGAGATACTAGATATTCGGTATCATTCATTGCTTCATTTTTTTGTTATGCTCCTGATCTCTCCGAGCTTCCGAGGTAATGATGGCACTTGGGAGACACGAGTGCGGTATACCTTCCGGCGATATTTTGCAGGCAGTGAGTGTAACAGAAGCTTGCAGAAGCACGCGTGAATGGGTCGGTTGCATACTGCGTGCATACTTTAGAAGCCCAACACATAGAGCTCGCATTCAGGCTCCTTCTTGCCTGACTTTGTGCTTGCAGCCTTGGCATGGGTGGAGCGCTTTACATTCTCGCAGAGACTTGGCGCTACAGTACTTTGCCAACATATCCCGGAAGCTATCTAGAATCTAAACGCTGTTACATGGCTTCGCAGCATTTTGGGCCCGGCTGCCAGGAGCTTCAAGTTCCTGCGGATCTGCCGGCTCTTCCGGCTCTACCGCATCGAGGCCCGAAAAAGAGCCGGCCTGAAGCTACGAGAGGACGTCTTCGCCGCAGATCCCTCTGTCGATGCCAGGCGATCATACAGCTGGTCTCTAATAACATCCGTGGGGAGCTCAGGGCATGAAAAAAGGCTGCAGGGGCAGCCTTAGCTTTGGCAGCCTTGTCCCCGAGGTTCCGAACGAGCCGTGCTGTGCATTGGCATTTCAGGCTGGAGGGGACTGCCGAGTAATGGATGAGGTTCGTCAGGCCGACTCATGTCCAGTGGTGGGTCAGCTGCACCTTACCTCGATCGCTCAGAAGTGCACGCCTGTAACACTGCAAAGCATGAACACTTCTCGAAGTTTCATTCTTGCCGACATTCGTGTTCTCTGGATGCCACTGCGCATCCAGAGAGGGAGACTGTGAGCACATCTTCGGTCTTGGAAGCAGTCCCATGCCTCGCTGTAGACCTGTGCCTGAAGAACTCCTCGCTTGCCGGCAGGGAAGATCATGTGGCTGGCCGTCTTCCTCCATTTCATTGCCTGCCTTTGGCTCAGCCTTGGGCGACAGGCGCAGCAGCTTGCGTGATTGCTGGTTGATGTGTGATTTTGGCCGGTCCCTGCTATAACCCACTGCTTGAAGTTCCTTTCAGAAGCAGCTGACAACCTTGCCCTCAAGAGAGAACTCCATCGCACAGAGAAATCTTTAGCCCACTAAAAGTGCGGGGTGTGAGGAAGAGAGCAGCAGCAGCCTCCGCAACCGCTGCAGTAAAGGGAGATACCGTTAGCCGGTGAGAGTGCGGGTGTCGTGAACGACTTGATGTTCTGTTTCATAAAGTATAGGGGCCTTAATGATTAGAATAGGGTTTGGGGGTATATTACCCCCCAAAAAAGTCCTCCCTTTCGGTTTTCAGGAGGGCGGCTGGGTCTCCTACCACAAGCCGGGCATCGCCGACATCCAGCAGCATCGAGTCAGCAGGAGATATCCGATTCAGGTATATTTTTGTTATGTATAGTATAATTATAGTATAATATGGCATAATAGTTATAGTAAAAAAACTTATAGTATAATACAGTATAATGGAGTCGGGGAGTTTTGCGTTTCGGGGCCCGGGGGTGAGGTACAGCATTGCCTTCCACTGGACCCTGGCGCAGTTCCATGGATCCATGGAGCTTTATCCTGTCACGGTGGAGGCGGGCTGCACAGATGCAGCACTGATGCAGCACGGCTTCGAGACATCCTTTCTACTGGTACCATGACCTGGAAATGCTGGCAGACGTGTGTTTGCAGGAGCGCATCTTTGCGTTCTGCTACCTGTTAATGGCCTACATTCTGGCCGTGGTTTTCATATCGAGCATGACGTCAGCCATGACAAGGCCAGGCGAGTTGCGTTTTTCACAAGCTCTGTCCAGCAGCAAGGATCGCATGCGCAAGCTGCATGCAGAAAGCTGTCGCAGGTTGTATCTCATCACCGGGATACAGGCAGGACACCAGCGCGTGCTGAGGTGGTTTCTCATTGATGCCTGGCCTTGCAAAGGAAGGGCGTCCTTCTTGCCATGTTCGCAGCATTCATGACTTCATGAGTAGCGAGTAGTTGGAGATATTTGGAGATACCGTTCCCGAAGGCAATGTGGGGAGTCTTCCAAGATCCGGACCCAAAGCCTTTTCGAGTTGCAAGCGGAGACGTTGCTGGCCGTGTAAGGACAACGGAATCTCAAGGCAGTTGACGGCACGGATCCACTCGAACCTGAAGCGCAGCTGCAGGTCTATCAGGCTAGGACGGGGTCGGGCTTAGGTGGGGTCAAACACGGCATGTCCTGAACACCCGGCGAAAGAGACTTCTCGTAGCAAAGTCGGATTTCGAGACTTTGCCTGGGAGCCCAGGGGCCCGAGCCCTGGAGACTTCGAGGGCTCGCAGCCCTCCACCCCAGCCCAGCCTTCTTCTTTTGTGCCCGGATTTTGAAGTGTAAACTGCCGTCCAGGGAGCTGAAGGAAGAAGGTGCTTAAAGAATAGCGTGAGTTGAAAGGGGCCTATAAGGGGTACTATAAGGGATCTCCGAGGGTTTAGGGGCGGTATTTTATAGGGGCCTTAATAATTAGAAGAGGCTTCAGAGCAACAACTGCAGCCGCTGTACCGACGTCCCACGCTGCACCAAGGAAAGCTTCCCTGACGGCCCAGTCCCACGCCGTCCCCGAGACCGAGGCAGCAAGACTGGGGGCTATTCCTTGGGCTCCGAGTCGCTGCAGAAAACGGGCATGCTCACACCTTCAAAGCTGAGGGCTTTGCGGCGTTTAGCTTTGGGGTAGGGCGGTTATGCTATGAACATGCTTGGGGTATTCAAAAGAATTCACTACTGGTCCCAACTCAGCCGGTCAGCGCTGATGGTCATGCACAGGTGGAGTTCCTGCAGCTCGTGTCTGAGAACCTTCGGATGCTGGGTTGCCACGGATGTTTTGCATTCAGGGCCGTCCGGCCGTTGGGTTTGGGTTTTGGTTGAGGGGCTTCGGGTTTCGCAGCGTGCTTCGCCGACCGCGACCAATCACCGACAATTTGCAATCTCCTTGCAGCTTTGTTGCCATGTTTGTGTTCAGAAGTTCCCCGCTGGGCACAGCTTGGTGCGGCCCGAATGTTCCCCAAGGCGATCAAAAGCAATCCTAAATTTCAGGGTTTCGGACCTTTCTCTTCCGTAGCTCCCACAAATCCTAAACTCCTGAACCCCACAAACCACATGCCTCGCCTGGTAGGTCCGAGTGTGACGAAATCGCAACCCTAAACGAGTCGAAGCCTAAAGTGTCCGAGTGTCAGCAAAGGATGGAGCTCCACTGCGAGATGTATGGGCCGGCGCTGCGACACCATCCGTTGCTTCGTCAGGACTTTGGGGCTTAAGAGGAAGGCTCCCTTTGAGAAGCTTTGCACACGAGGAGGGCCCCTCACCCATGAGAGATCCCAGGTTGCTGGCGCCCATGACAGCGCAGATGGTGAAGCAGAACCTCGTCTGAGCATCGCCTAGGCGAAAGCTTACCAGAGCTGTTTCCTTTCTCTGGATAAAAAATACAGATAGCAACGAACAAGAAGAGAAACATACTAATAACCAAATTAGCAGCAGGAATAGTCATCATAACCTGAATAGCACCTATACTACTTGGGTGTTGCAAGGCCGGGGCCGAAAGGAGTCAGCTTCAGTCTGCAAGCTTGCATCTGGGGTGGTACTTCTGCTTTTGGTTTAGGGTTTAGGTTGGTGCTTTCTGTTTTGGTTTCTTTCTGGGCAGTTGTGCCTCCGTGACTGGCAACCGGCTGACAAGGAGGCGTTTCCGAATACCAAACTGATGATGAGCTGCACATTTTGGGAGTCTAGACATTCACTATTGACGACGAATGAAAGACATCTTTAAATCCAAGCAGACATGTGGTCGCAGGGTGATGGCTTTAATCAGCCATACAGGATGCTGCCCCTTGAATTGTGCGTTGATTATCGTTACCGTTTTAGCTCACATCCTTCCCACCCATTTTCAAGAACTGTAGCAGGGATGCTTGCGGCCTTCAGCACCCGAGGCTTTGCCACACAGCGATTTCTCTGGCTCTCGTCTCGCATGGCGACTTAGTTTTCATCCAAGGCGCGTACATTCGGCTCAAGGCTTCAAGGGGTCAAGCTTCAGCAAAGGGTGCCTAGGAGTCCCAGGCATGACGCAGAGTGAGTGGATAGACCGCTCCACGCTTGCGGGGGTTCCCGTAGAGTTTGTTGTTCAACTTCTCGGGTGCAGGCGAAGTGCCGGTGGAACCGCGGATGGTTTTCATCACAGATGGTGACCTCGTTTATTTCCGCAGCGGCAAGTTCGAGTCGATGTCGGTCCATCCTGGCGACCACGCTGCAGAACCGGAGCCTTGCCCAGCATTGCAGCCCCTTGTGCTATTCCTCCAGCCTCTTGCTTGTCTATCCTATGACTCTAAGGAGGAGGGTTTCATGTCGTCACTGTCATCCTGGCAACCTTCTTTGTATTGTCCTAGCCGTCCTAGCCAAGGTCCTGTGGACAGATTGGCTCCATCACGGCACTCTACGGGTTGCATCTATGCGTGTTAGGCGCTTCAGGGTTCGCTGACCGGTTCTTGCTTCGGCCTGTCGACTCTGTTGACCTAACACTCACACTTGTAGTCGGAAGTTGAGGTGAGGGCTGCTAGTCTGCATCGTAGAGGCTCTTTGCCCGCACCTCGCACGCCGGTGTGCGCAGGCTCCTCCTCCTGAGTGCGAAAACCTTCCAAGAGCGTCTTGGCAAAACGAAGGCAGAAACCCAGCAGACGCGTCATCCCTGGAACACACAGAACTCAAACTAGGGTGGCACCGTGTTACACCCGAGGCTGGCCCAGAAGAACGCCTGCCCAGAGATTGAAACTTGTACGCAAGGTTTGAGTGCTCTCGCCTCATCTCTCAGCTGTCCTCATCCCTGGATAGGGCTTTTAGGTCGGGCTGTTTGCTGTTCTTTGCTGATTGGTCAGCTTTCGGTCGTCTCTCCTAAACATGGGTTTTGCATTGCAAGGACCTGTTCGCCTACGCGGCTGAATTCGTGCGGCAGTTCAACGAGTTGGAGCCTGTGGACCGCCATGACTTGTGGAGGAACATCGATTTGACTGGCTTTGGGCTGTGAGGAGCCGCCCTTTTTTCAGACCTAAGGGCACATTGCAAGCTTTGCTGCAGATGGACGGGGGGAGCTAGGGGCTTTTGCTCCGGAAAGGATGACACGCGTGGACGTAGGGGCCCCAAAGAGTCAAAAAGTAGGAAGAGCAGAGGTGCATCTGCAGCCCATTGCAAACGGCTTCCCTGACAATCAGGGCAGTCGGAATTTGAAGGGCCGTATGCAGTTCAGCTGCGGACGTGCTTGACCAGAGGTTATAGGGATGGTTCGGATTCTGAGCAGACCTCTGAAGCACATCCGTCAGCAAACCTACTGACTGAATGGCGGTCTGGTTCTTGTGGCTCTTGTCACCAGCACACCTGGGCTCACAAATGGTTGTGTTGGGTTAGTCGAGCGGCGTGACGCTGATTCTGGCACCTATACTGTTATGCCGCGTTCTAATCTACTCCTCTTGGCATGAGGCCACCGTCGGACCACAGCCACACGCCGGGGTTCTCTGAGGTGTCGTGCGCGTCTCCATCTGCAATGCCGTTGTATCGTTCGCAGATGTAGGCAAAGCATAGAGTCATTGGAAAAGCAATGCATCTGGCCGCTGGCCTTGCATGACACCCCGGGGCAAGGCGATTCTTTTCCTGCCAAGCCTTGAAGCCCTAGCATGATGCCGTAACCGTTGCGGCGGCATGAGGTTTGGCACCCAAATTTGGTTCTAGTGCATGAAGTCTCGGTCATAGAGCATGAGGGCTCCACCGGAAGTGCTCTGGGTTGATGGTTGCAAAACGGAAGGTTAGGCTCGTCTGGAACACCTGCCACGTCGGCCTACACAGAGATACACAGAGCATGCCCACCGGTGCCATGCCACAAATACTCGTCAGAGCTGTGCAGCTACATTTTTGTCCATTGTACTGCGTTGATGTCGCAGTATCTGCGCAAGCTAGAGCTAACGTCCTCGATGAGGACATGCCCCGCGCTTTTCAAGCATTTTCCGATGCACCGCGTAGTCTCATCTCACAAAAGGCACCGCCTGACTACAGGTTCAAGGTCATGGGGCCCAGGTCATAAGGGCACTGCAATATCCCTTTGTTTGTGACGCCAGTACCTGGGTGTGTCTGAAAGCCGATGGCTTTTGGTTGGGCACCCAGGTTCCATCATGCGGCTGGGCCCAGTGCCAGTGGCCTACCATCTGGTGCCGGCGCAAGCTTTGGAGGCATCCGAGGATGGAGGAAGTGAGCTTCCAAACTCGCACGGCATGGCATGGTTCCTGCGAGGTGGCGGGGTGGCAGTCCTTGGCCACACATCCCGGAGCAGAGGCCGCCATGAACTGCTCTAGAGCTGTGATGAGCTGTGGAGGTTTGAGCGAAGTGACCGGCGGGATTCGGATTTCTTAACATGCTGTCGCCTGGTCTTTGTGGCTGTTGAACTTCGAGGGCCCGGCTGTTCGAAGGCGGCGCTGTGCTGCCGCTTCATCGCCTCCTTCTGCGTGGCTGCCATCGCTTCTCATAGGCCGCGGACGCACAGCTTTCGGACTGGAAAGTCTTGCTCGACATTGCGAGAGAGTTTCAGCCCCCCGAAAAGCCTAAACCTCAAACCGAAACCTATCTAAAAACAGCCCTGCCCTACTCGTAGCTCCGAAGATGAATGCCCGAATCACAGGGATGCGGCGAAAGCGTCTGATGCGGAGTTCCTTGGACCTGCAGATGTCCTGGAAACGGCCACGTTTCACGTTGCTGTACGTCCTCAGAGTCAAAGGTTGCAGCATAGGGATTTCTGGGAGTCATCTTCTTGGATCTTCGTCGGCTCGTTCTGCGATGGGAAGATAAGACTTGCACGTCCACTGGTTCAATGGCTGCTTCCTACAAGAAAGGGTAAAGACCCACTGGTTGAAGCCCGTGTCTCTTCAGGCTAACTGTGCTGGATCCCATTGGTGACACGCGAGCATTCCTGGATCCCTGTCTGCAACTGTGGAGGGTGACCTCCGGTATGAGAGAGCACCGGAGCTTTGTGTGGGATACCTGGTGAGCAGCTTTTCGAGCCTCAGGAGAACCACATCAACGCCTTTCTTCAACAAAGCCCTGGCCCAAGCCGAGTTCGCCGGGATTTCGGAAGTCCAGTCAGAGCGACTTCTGTTTAGAGTGCGTGCTTGCCGAGGCGACTCCATGGCTTTGCCGAAGAAGCTAGACCAGGACAGCTTGGGGGCGACTTGTGTCTTTGAGTCCTTTGCATCTCCCATAGCAGTGTATGGCATTTGCTGCTACGGCTCGGTGCGCTCAGCCCAAACCTGGAAACTCCTGAGACAACCTCCCAAACCACCCTGCTATGTGACCTGGGCGGCAGGCAAGGAAACGTTCAACAAACAGCGCTAAACCCCAAAGCCGGACACCCGAACAACCCCGAACCTTCAAGATCGTCATTGTGGTACATGCCCGACAGGAGTGTTTTTTTCCTGGCCCCAAACCCCACACCCTGACCCTAAATCCCAAACCTTACAAGAAACCCCCAACTAGAAAAGCCCTTACAGTTACCCTCATATACACCCTATAAATTGGGGTTTACACCCGAAACTCTACACCCTCACCCCCTCATACTTAGGGCCCCACGGAGCCTATAAACCTGCAAAGCCCTGTAAACCCCATAAACCCTATAGAGGGTTCGAAAAAACCCGCCGTAAGGCCCATAAGCCCTATAAGACCCCTCGTAGAACTCGAGGACGGCTCCTGCGCCCGGCGGCTGCAGCAGCTGCTCATGAGCCAGGCGCCTTCCAGGACCGAGGCTTCCTCTTCTTGGGTTTAGTGGTTTAGGGTTTAGTGTTGCCGGCAAGACTTCAAGAGGCCTGGATGCAAAAAGGCTTTAGTGTTGTGAGGGGCGCCCAATGATTCCGGGCCGATGCTCGTCACAAGTTTAGTGGTTTAGGGTTTAGGGGGTGCGGTTTTTGAGCAGGGCATGGGGGATCAGTCGTTAGAGCCGAGCCTTCGTGTTGCTTAAACATTCAGGCGATTGCACAAGTCCTGATGCAAAAAGGGTTTAGGGTTTAGGGTTTTAGGGAAAAGGGTTAGAGGCGTATATGAGGGTAGCTATTAGGGCTTTTCTAGTTTGGTTTTTGTGGGGTTTGGGGTTTAAGTGGCACACAATCCAAGCCCAGCTGAAACAGGTGGTTCTAGAGCTATAAGGGCTATGAGGGATACTAGGGTTGGGCTTCTTGGGGTGTTTAGGGTCCTGGGTTGAGGGTTTAATCAGGTGGGATTTAGGTGTCCATGCGAGTTTAGGCTTGGGCTTCTGGGGTCTGGGGGTTCATTCCCATCGCTTGTACCAGCGCATCATTCGGGCGACGCGTAGGGGTAGAGTAGCATTGCATGGTTTCTGTGGCCCCAGGCCTGTGTTCTTTTTTGGGCCCCCCCAGCGAGAAACGACAGACGGCTGGGTGCAGGAAAGAGGCACACTGGAATTGGAAAGTGGCCAAGCTGCCGATAGCTGACTCGATCGCTGCCAGACAAGGCATTGCCGGAGTGGATCTGCGGCTTGGACGAGAGTTTGGTTGCGGAGTCTCGAAAACAAGGTGCTACTCAGATAGCCTTTCGAAGGACCCCATACTCGTGCTCGAGTTCATTGTGCTGTTCGTCCGCCCAGGTACAATGGACATCCGACCATAGCTACGTATTTCGGTGCGTACTGCTCCTCGGCATACAGGGCTCATCCAGCAATGCAGTGGCTAAGTCGGCAAAGTTGCTGCATATGTTGCAGCAACTTGCGTAGTTAGGTTTGGGACCAGCTGCAGCGGCTTCAGATCGGGTTTAACGACATGTTCAGCAACAGCAGAGGGGCACCGGTGGCTTTGCACTCCCCGTTGGACCCCTGTGCCGGCGGTGTGCAAAGCTAGCGGCCTGTCTTCACGAGGCATGGATGGGCTGGCGATGGCTCTGTGGGCACTCTGGAGCTCCAACAGCTACTCCAGTGCAGTGCGGGCTGGTGTGAACTTGCTCGGTGACGCCGACACCGCCTCCTGGCAACCAAGTCTGGAACCGTGCGAATTGAATCCTGCACTGAAGCTAAGCGGCAGCATGCGCCAGCCTCCAACAGAAGTTTTCGACAAACCTTCGCAGCACAAATAGGTCGGTGCCATCGTCGGGCAGATGGCTGGGTCCCTTTATGGCTGGAAGCAGATCAAGTCAGAGGCCTTCTCCGAGCGCTGTGCAGCCCGGCAGCTTTCAGTCCTAAACTCCCTAAAGTTGAGGGGTTGCGGGCTTGGTTTAGAGATGTTTGGGGTTCAAGGGTTTATACACGTCTTTCCCGGTAGAGTCGCTGCAGACCCGATGCAAAAAGGCTTGATCGCTTGTTGTGTGTTCGGGTCTAACTTCACAAGTCGAGAAGTGTAGCAAGCAAAAGGGTTCATGTTGCTTTTGTACCGTCAGCTCCCTGAACCCTTAGTGTCTGGAAGGGTCATCACGGAACGACGCAACCCACATGTTCGTGCTTTACCTTCAGGATCTCTAAACAGGTTCTCTCTTTCAGAAGATGGACTAGGGCTCCCTTCGGGCATTAAAAAGCCGTAGGAGAGAAGCCCTCCGCTACTTATCACTGCCTGCTGCGGTGTGTGAAATTCCATTTCAGAGGTCCGAAACCTGAAGTACTGGGACAAGTGCGCCGAGATCGGACTGCGAGCAGCCTCCTGTCCTGGACTGGCGCTGGGTCAGACTCCAAAGCTTCATAGTGGAGTGCTCGTGCTGTTCAGACTGTTCACAGCGAGATTCCGGGTTTGATTTTGGGAAGCCTAAACCCTAAAACCTAAAGCCTCGATTCGCTCGCCTCAAGTAGGCTTCCGTAGGTACCCCGTGTGCAGACGCAAAAGAGCTCTCAAAAAGAAAAGCTCCGAGGCTTTGCTCTACCATCTTGGTCCTCGCCCTCGCGGCTCATTGAAGCCCGTGGAGGGCGAGTCGAAGGACGGGGAAAAGGGCAGGGTCGTAGCTGTGGCCAAACGTCGTAGCCACCGAGCCTTCAAGCCACAGAGCGGCTTCTTCTGTCATTCAGGTGCTCTTCTTGCGAAACAGCGAGAATTCGACGTTTTGCGGTGATGCTTTGACGGTAGCTCCAGGCGAAACTCTACCAGCGACCGAGTGGAGACGTCCCGCTTGCCGGCGAACTTCCGGCTGGTGAGTGGGTGACCTGTTCCTTGGACCATTGAGCCATTTCTGTCTGGTTCTTAATAGGGAAGGGGGGATGTGTTATGGGGACTATTATTTGGGATTATACAGGGACTACTATAGGGATCCATTCCCCCATTCCCTACTAAGCACCAGACAGATTTTGATGAGCCAGTTTCAGTTCACGGTTCATGCAGCTGAACCTTTCAGGATTGCTGCCGGCACCACCACACTGCTCCGTCAAACGCATCGGCTTTGAAACGATTGGTTCGGGTTGGTGGCGGACGTTACGTGATGATTGAACCCTTCTGAATGCATGAACACGTTGTCTTTGGAACTTGAGACGATGAACCCGACACTTGTTTATGTAGTTGCTGGCAGACTGCTTGGTGAAGTCAGATCATGGGAAAAGCCCTGAATGCGACAAGCGGGTGATGACACGAGGCGAAGGAGTCGGTAGCAATTTTCGGGATGGTCAATGGCTTCCCTTCTTTATCGCACTAAGCCCTTAACCCGAGACCGCAAACCCCCACCCATGTCCCAATTGTGAGTGCTGAAACCCCAACCGCTTGCTCAGCAAGCAATCCTCAATCCGAAGCCTCTCCCTAAAATCAGCCCAAAGTCCGCACAGCATCGGCCCTTGAGATCCCCGAGGCGTGGATGCGGCCAAAGACTTCTTCTGCGTCTCGCACGAGGGCAGTGGCCTTCAGGGCTGGGTGCCGAAGAAGAGCATTGCTGTGCCTCGGCAAGCGGGGCTTGAGGCTTTCCCGTGAGGTTTCTCATGATGTTGGGGCTTGGAGCTTTCAGAGACTTCAGCTTCAATTCCAGAAGCTCAAGCATGCTTGGGCCACAAGCAGCGGCTCAGCAGCCTGAGGCAGTGAGGGTTCAATATATCGTGTGTATATACATGTATGTACACATCAATAAATATAAGTAGAAGTATACAAGCAGAGAGTGTGTATATGTACAAATATATTATAGAAAGTATATCTGGTAGGAGTTGAACTCCAGAATTTTCCTTGTCAGTATCATGTTGGTGTCCGGGCATCATTGTGGATCATTGCGTGCTGTCGGAGTGACATCATCCGGTTGTGAGGCTCCAGGGTCTGAAGCTTCCTTCACCTCAGCTTAAACCGTTGGCAAAACAAGTTCACTCGTTGGCGTCTCATTGCAATAACGGCTACATCGTCATTGCCATCATCGTCGTTATCGGAGGACTGGGCTCCAGCTGCGGGCACAGAGGAGCTGTCCTTGTTCGTCGTCAGCGGCACAGAGGCAGTTCGCAGCAGCGGGCGCAGGATACGTTGGCTAGCCTGGCTGTGTGCTGAAGTTGGAATCAGAACCCCTTTGCAGGCACACTCTCGACAAGCATACCCGGATATCCGCATAGATTTGCGTAGGAAGCATCATGTTACGATCTTACAGGAGGTTGTATACAGCATATCCAACTACGCGAGTCCAGCAGTTGGCATTATGCCAAGCCTTTCGTTTTTCCGTGACATGGTCCATGGCCTGAGCACGGGTTCAAAAAACCATGTAGGCCTTCTTTTGCATGTTTTGAGAAACCTTGCATCGATATTCAACCCATTGTTGTCTGATGTCGTGCCGGTACTTGATCTGATGTGTCTGTGCAAACTGTCACGAGATCAGGTGTGTCTCTACACATGCTGCGCAGAAACTTTTCTTACTAGTACATGTCCTTTCATTTAGCTGTACGTGGTGATGCACGCACGTCTTCTCTTCTTCGTCTATTTACGCGGCTTACGCGACACAATACGTGCCACACAAAGCAGAAGCGGACCAAAACCTGCCTGCCCTTGGGGGCTGTAAGCGTGTGCCCTTGCCATCTGTGGCGTTGCAGACCCTGGCTGTGCGGCTTCCGAGCTATGGTTTGCTACATCTCCTTCGGTTCCACGCTCCCAGTTCTGCGTCCTGGGCTGTTGCTTCGTTTGCAGCATTCTCCGGGAGTCTATGTGATAAGCTATGTAAGCGCGTGGTCGCTAAACCCGAAACCCTGTAGTTCCCGCTTGCAGAAAGCGTTATAGTACCTTTAGTATTTAGAGCAGTGCTCCTGATCCTGCACTTGGCCCTGAAGCACAACGGGAAACTATACATACATATAAAAAATATATATATATATATATACACACATACATACATATATACAGACATACAGACATACCGACGTACAGTCGCAGACACACAGACACACAGATATACTTACATACATGCATACACAGACATACACATACATGAGTGCATACATACATACATACATACACATACACATACAGACAGCCAGGCACACACACACACACATACACGCGCACGCGCACGCACATACGGACAGATGACTAAATACCTGCGTACATACATACGTAGCGACGTAGGTACGGACATATGTACGCCCGCGCACACGCACACGCGCACGCACACGCACACGCACACGCACACGCGCACGCGCACGCGCACGCACACGCACACGCGCACGCACACGCACGCATATTCTCGCATGCTGGTGCATGTACCATATGCTGGAGACAGGCCCCGAAGTCGCCTGCGCTTCCCCGTCGTGACGCGTCACCGACGCCCCTCATTCCGAAGGAGCTTGGGATGATCAGGGCTGGTTTCGGGGCTTGGGAGAAAAAGGGTCCTAAACGCGACCGATTTAGGGTCTCTATGCCTAAGTGGCCTAGGTTAAGGGGAGCAGAGGGCGATTTCCACAACTCCCGGCTGGACGCAGTTCGTGCACATTACCTTTGCCAGACCCGACCCCTTTCGCCCACGTCAGCCAGGAGCCAACCCCGAGGCCTACTTTGCGCGATATCAAGCTGCCCTTCTTGGTATCCTCCCGTCGGCCGTGAAAAACGGTAAGGTGTGTGTTGCCTAAAGGTTGCGAGAATGAGATCAACCATCCCATTGTTAAAGCCTGGCGTTGGTTGTGTTGAAGTCTACAAGGGAGGAGTTCAGGGGTGACTTGCTCATGTTAATGGCTGGCAATCGGCACGAACACGTGTAGCAACCTCTCTAGGAGCTCAGTGTCAGCAAGGGTTTGTCGACAGGGTTTGGGGTTTAGGCCCCGGCCGTGCCATGAGGATCTCCTGAAGGCTGCAGACCTTGAAGGTTGCGCCAGGGCCAGTCGAGTAGAGATGTTCGGAGGCGCTGGCGATAGGAGAGGCCTCAAAGCTGCGAGGCCTCATAACCCCAAAAGACGTCTTAGTTTGAGTAGTGGCTAGCCAACTCTAGGAATCTAAGAGGTAGCTGCGTGAAAGCTAGCAGACATTTTGTTCTGGCCAACCAAGTGTCAGATTTGTAGGGCCACACCGAGCTGGGATGCAAAGCAGCCTTCGTCGGTTTGGAGCCCACTGTCCTTCCAGTAGGGGCGGGACAGACACGCGGTCCACAAAGCCTTCAAAAAGAATTGGGAACAACAGCTTCACATACAGTACTCCGAAATTACCGTTGCTGCTAGTGGTGAACCCCTGAACCCCTCCTCCCCACCTGCTTGCTCTTGCAAAGCAACTGCTTTTTGTAGTTGCTGGGCCAAACCTTCCAGGCTTAAGGCCTGGAGAATATTCTTGCCGGAGTCCGTGTGAGACGGGCCCCTCTGTGCTTATATAGGGACCTGAAGAGTGTTGAGCCAGGTTTAGGGAGGGTTCAATGCAAGTAATGTTTGGGGTGGTGTATGATCCAAGCCGTGTTGTTCTGATCATTCAGGCCCCTCTGTTAATGGTCGTAGGCACGCCGTCCGCTTTCTGTTGAAGACAGCGTTCTGACCAGAGCTTGTACAAGATTCGATCAGGCCGCCCGCGTAGATGCGTTTGGCACAGCCACGAACCCGCTGCAGTGCAAAGGTTAGCAGCCGCCAATACAATGTTGTAAAGCCCGTATAAAACCCCATAAAGGCTTGTAAAGCCTTGAAGCCTCAGCCACGAAACTGCAGACGAAGCTCCGCGATATAGGATAGTCATAATGTGGATGTGCTTCAAGGCCGTGCGAGCTTGATCCAGCATGTAGAACAAAAAAGCATGCGGCAAAATGCGATGACGGAAGGATGTCATGAGCCAAGAGCCATGCTTCGTCGGACATCATGTCACTCCGACTCATCTCACATGTGGGTTAAGTTCTTGCAGTTTCCATGCATCTGTATTTGGAATGGCGATGGGTTCTCGGCTCACTTTGGCACCCAAGCACCTGGAGGAGATGTACATGAATATGGCTGCTGAGTCCTCTCTGAAGCTGAACTGAACCCCATCCTCACACTTTGAATTGCGGCCCTGTGCGGCTCATGGAACCCTGCAAGCTGATGCATGGCTCATGACTGGTGCCGTGCGGGAGGCAGAGTGCAGCTTACATCGCGAGGGTTACGCTGCAAGTGCCCCGCAGCAAACCTGCCCCAATCGTTCGCTTGCAAGGGGGCGCTGAGCACCTGGTTCGAAGGCCTCGGATGGGGAAGAAAAGGGACCTCGGATTGAAGAGCTCAGTCTCTCCTCGGCGGAAAGCTTTGCGAGCTCTCGCTTGCCTTGTTCTCCTGCACGGTTTCCTCGTTGGTTCACGGAGGCCTGGCTGCCGAACCCGCTTTGGGGCAGCTGGAGCTGCGCCTCTGGGATGCCAAAAAAGGGGCAGCAGTGATAGGATCATGATCCGATTGGTGAAGCTTGCTCAGAGAAGGATTTGTGCTGTTGCCGTGACTATGATGTCGCCGAGCATACTGTAGAGTCATCGTCACCACAAGCTGGGGCAGAGGATCATGAGGCAAAGGGCCCATGACTAGGGCCGTTCTCTGTGGGTTAGTGAAGGGTGGAGCCCGATCTCTGTAAGGCCTCTGGTCTAAAGTTCCCTGAACTAGGGCCGAGGGCGGTGGGCATCAGGCCTGTACTAAGGTTCGGGATTTCTGGTCTGGTGCATGTTTACTCAAGGTTTCTTTGCCCCAACCCCTCTTCAGGAAGATCTTCTATCGCAGCCTTCCTTTGCTTCCCGTACAGGATTCCGATACTTTTGACGTTCAGAATAGTTTAGAAGATGGCTTTGAAAAAGATGCTCTATGACTCTCTGCATCCAAGCTGCTCTTCTTTCCTTGCCGCAAACCCCAAGCTACGAACCCTCAACTAACGCACTTCCGAGTCCTGGCAGGCCTATCCCTCCAGAGCCCGTAAGGCGGCAACTGTAATCCTTCCCTCGCCCAACGCGAGCAAAAATCCTGCGGCTCCAGGCAAGCTTGGCCAAGATACCCTCTCCTCCCTTGTTCTCGATGCGGAGTTTGGAACCAGTACCCCAAGGCGTCTCGGCTTTCTGATGTGCACCGGGCTGGTTCCAGAAGCATGCTTAGCCTCAGCACGTTCCGAAGACGTCGCATGCTCAAGGCGCTTTTCTCGTAACGGGACAAAACTTGATGGAGCATCTTCCTAATTCCTGCTTCTTGCGAGCCGCGAGAGTCCAAAACCCTGAACGCTACACCGCGCGTAGGCTACATCTACAACCCAAAGCAGCCTCAGACCTCAAAACTCCAAAGCCACGACCAAAAGAGGCCTGGCCTTACCCGAGGCTCGGACCCGCGTCGGAGCCCCGGTCGCTCAACTCGGCGGCAAGCATTCGCCGGCCAGATAGCCGGCTACCGTCGATACGGCGGGAGGGGGAGGGCTGGTTGGGTGATGTCGATTCTGGATCTTGCATTTTCTTGTTGGCTTTCAAGCAACTTGCGCAGGGGGACTTCGCCGATAGATTGGTTCTCTAAAAACGAGAAGTGGACAATCCGAATCCTAGTACCACCCTGTCATGCGGGTTAAGTCCTGGCGATGCGGGAGGCCAAAAAGCTCCATCTTGCAGGCGGGCCTTTGGTCGGCGAACCCGGACGGCGTTGCTGGAATCCTGTCCGCCATGTACGCGACCCTTGGCACCCAAGATGGGTCTAGGCTCTTGTGGGATGGGCCCAGAAGCTGTGCTGAAGCAGCTAGTGGGTTCCAGCCAGAGGGCATGGCTTCACTTGAACCCGCATCTGCGTGACGTTGAGAGGATCCTGCTTGCCGGGCACGGAGATACATTCTGACTGCTTGAATGATCATGTTTTTGGGTGCAGCCATAGAAAGCCCCTCAGCTTTCTTTCGCCAGCTTCGCACAGTGCTCTGTGGTTCCGTCCCTTACATCGGGGGCGTTGGAGGAAACGGACGAAGTGCTGCTCTCGTAGCTGCCCCAAATTTGGCCGAGGGCAAACCCTGCTTGTCAGGGCTTGATCCTTGGCGGATTTACAGTGGGACCCCGCTGGTGCTGCGGAGCTCCTCTCCGCTTTTTCGTGGAAGTTTTTTTCAGCTTATTTTCAGTTGGACCCCACCGGTGCTGCGCAGCTCATCTTCTTCGTCGTGGTCGGCTGCTTGTCAGGGTTTGATGCGCTTTTCAGCGGGACCAGTGGTGCTGCGCAAGTCATCGTTTTCGTCGCTGTTCTTCAGTGGGATCCCCACTGGTGCTGAACAGCTTATCTTCTTCGTGGCCACGGTGTTTGTCGGAGCTTGATCTCTGGAGGTGTTGCAGTGGCACACCCATTGGGTTCTGGCCCGTCGCGGTTTGTTCCTGAAGCCGTCTCTTCCGGAGATCCCCAGAAGCGTCTGTGCTCACTTGCAGCCGGCCTGGGGCTGGGGCTGGGGCTGGGGCTTGGGCTAGGGCTGGGCTGGGTTG
>BGNK01004571.1:0-25014 GCA_003297005.1 Symbiodinium sp. clade A Y106 | reverse complement strand
ATATTAATCATACAGTCAACATAATCATAATGAAGTAAAGTCGGAATGCAGGCCTTCCTATGGAGGGCTCGAGGAGGCTGTTGTCCGATGGGCGTTGGGCTGGGGCTGGGTTTGGGGAAGAATGGAACATTGAATCTGTAGGCTCTTTGGCACCACTGCCGTTACGGTAGCTCCTCTGCTGGCATGGCTTGCAAGTGACGATGCCACCGCATGCATGCTCTCGGCAGATGAATCGCGCCAGACTCGACGCCGCAGGTGAAGACCTCTTGTAGCGTGCTGGTCTTGAATGCCTTCTGATTGTCGTGGTGGCTTTTTGAAAAAGATCCGGCTTGGCCAGCTGAAGTCAGCAAAGATTTGCCCGCGCTCAGGCGACCTCTCCGACGTGTCGGTGGACAAGATCTCAGAGGAGGGTACTTCTGGAGACTGCTCAATGGTGCCGTGCTACACACTTGCATGATTGATCATGGGAGACTCACCAAACTCTAGCCACTGCGTCAAAAGCTGCGGCTTTTTCCATGCAGCAACGGGAAACAAGATCCTAAGATATCTCTTCAAAGTAACAGTGGAATCACCCAAATCTCGGATCGGCAGAACTGTCTCACTCTCTTCCTCTCTCTCTCTCTCTCTCGCTCTCTCTCTCTCTGTCTTTTCCTCTGCCCCGCTGTGCCCATGAATCCGCGAGGACCTGAAGCGCGTGAGCCTGGACCTCGCCGCAGTGAAAGCCGGGAAGCACTTGCAACGCCAGCAAGGCTGGGCGTATGGCCACAGGGGTTCAGGTTTCTCCGTGCTGCAACGGCCCTAAGCCATGAATGGGCCGTGCACTTTGTCCTCCGGGTCTGGTGGGGCTGTTATCACTCGGAGGTCAAGGCCCGAAGCCCAGGCATCCCACACACCCTTATGATTGAAATTGCTTAGCACTCTGAAACGAAGCCTTGTAGCTTGTAGTAAGCCTTCCTGGAACTCTTCAAAGCCTCGTCAGCCCAGGCCGGAACCAATCGGCCGAGAAGCCGGCGGGAAGGGCCCGGACGTTGCGGCCCAAGGACCCAGGCCTGCTGCAACCAGTGTAATTTAGCATTGAAGGGTTCTCGGTATAGAGAAAGGATGTTGTGGCCAGTCTGCGATGGTTTGCATGCATGCATGCATACATGCATACAGGCATACAAGCAGACATGCATACATGCAGCCCTGCACACATGCATACATACATACATGCATGCATGCATGCATGCATATGCACACACATGCACGCAGGTACACCCGCAGACATGCTGACAAGAACAAGAACTCATCTTTACTAATGAAGAACATGCTCGCCAAGATGCGACCGGTACAGGTCTGTGGGCATGTAGCTTGCTTTGCGCGGACAGTAAGTCAACATGTATATTAATGTATATGACAACTTGCAGAGTCAAGTGTAATTGCAAACGCAAACTAGTAACTACTCGTAATGTGCAGCAAGATAGGGCCCTGTGGAAATGCAACAAGCCGACTAAAAGACCATGAAGACCTCAGCACGTCTCCGCACGGGCTGCGAGTGACATAAGCATGGAGGTGCAGAAGAGCACGGCCGCTACCTGGCGAAGCTGAAGGGCATCGCTTCCGAGCTCCTGACGGCCTTTGATGCCAATGGTGACGGCCTGTTGGATGTCCAAGAGGCGCCTGCAAGTGGGCGAAGTGTTTATGGGGGGTTTTTGATTGGGTTGCACTGCTGGAGCCGGACGGTGCATCTCGAGCCACGAGCCCTAACCCCGAAGCCAAAACCCCAAGCCCCGAATCTTATCGAAATCCCGTGCTTCAGGAGTTTTAAAAAGTAGGCAGCCTTAACTTCGACCCCGAGAACGCCTAAGTCCGGTAGCCCAAATAAAGAAAATCGAGATGGAGGCGGGGAAGCTCTTTCGCCGCCTGGCGGGCCGCAAAGCGCAAGGCACTCACGCCCCAACGCCTGTGGAGCGAGGCTGCGGGTTTCGGGAGATTAGGGCTTTCGGATGTTTTGGGGCTGTCTAGCTAAGGCCTGACGCATCGAGTACTTGTGTGAGTGAGAGAGAGAGAGAGAGAGAGAGACCCGTCCCCATGCCCGGGAGAGAGAGAGAGAGAGAGAGCGAGAGAGGGAGTGGCTGTCTAGCTGCCTAAGAGTTGTTATAGCTCTAGGATTTTAAGACTACGGAGTGTTTGAGGCTAGAGTGTTTCGGGAAGTGGGTCATGTGGGCGTACTGAGAATTTTGAAGGGCCCTATAAGTAATCATGATCAATTGTGAGCCGGCTGAAGCTGAGTAGCTTAACCTCTGAAGAACCACGGTTCGACTTTGCTTCTGGTTCCTAGGCCCCCGCAACACAGGGTTCGAGGGCGGCTTTCGACGATCGGCGCTTGAGTCTTGAGATTGTAGATATCCGGCTTGCCTCAGTTCCGGGCCTGCATCCCACAAGGAGTGCCTTAACCATCTCAAACGAGCCAGGTGGATGGTGCGAACCAGTCGTCGTTGCCATGCAACATAGAGCAAAGCCAAGGTGCCTCTCCCTTTCGGATGAAAGGTGTAGAGGCCAAGAGCTCTTCGCTAAGCGGCGTCTTCCTGCACGCACCAAAGGAAACTAAGACACCACCCTGCCTACACCAAACTCACTGCACTCTCAACTCTGAACCCCCAGAGTCCCCAAACTAAACCCTACCATGTACCCTATCATGGCTGGAAAGGGAAAATACCGTATGCCCTAAGCCCCATAGGCCCGGTGGCGACTTAGGGCTCCCCGCAGGCGCCCTGAGCCGCCTGCATCAAGGGAAACCTGGGCTCGGGGAGAGCGAGCTGGTGCAGCTGGTGCACCTCGGGGGAGGTGCCCTGGGGCTGCCTGGCCCGGTCCTTCCCTTTTTTTCTTTGGACGAGGGGGGGGGGTTAGGGTCCGGACGATGACTGATGATGATGACGATTATGTTGCACATTGCGATAGTGCTCTTGCTCCTTCCCTGGTTTTGGGCTAGAGAGAGTTTTTGCGGGCTCCTCTGTCCTTCAGACGGGTGGGTTCAGGTTCGGTGGAGAAGGAAATGGTCATCTGCAGTTTCGTGCAAAGCCAGGTAAGAAAGAGTCTTGAAGCCATCAAGAGCCGAGCAGACGTAGCAGGTCGTACTCGCGCGTTCGGCTCCGAAACCAGGTAGCCTCCCCCGAGCCTCTGGCCTTCTACCAGCCCAGGCACGTCTCTCAAACCCAGGGCCGCTACTGCTCCGACCACCGGCCCTTCTCACGCCCGGAAGCTGTGACTTGCCGGCTGCTGGATACGGAGGAGGCGCGGCTGGGCGACTGGGGTGATTCAGCGGAAGTCACGTGTCTTTTTTCAAGCTGAACACCGCTGCTACAAGCAAAACGCGTTTTTTTTTTTCGTCAGGAAGCCCTGGAGGTCCCGGCCAAGCCTCCGGCGCTGGTGCCAAGGCCACCCGCAAAGTTCGGGGAGCCGCCGCCCTGGCAGAGCCGCGCGAGGGTGCTCCAAGGCCCGCTGCGAGGCCGCAAGAGCCACCGGGAGCAGCTGAGAGACGAGCTCCGGTGCTTCAGCGGCATCCTACTTGGAATCTCTAGGATGCGCTTGAAACGAGCAGCGCATTCTAGGCCTGCACCATCGGTGGCCATCAATGGCCACGCAAGTGGACCGAGATCTAGCATGTGTTGGCCCGCAGACATCCATCGTGACACGCTTGAGCAACAGACCTTGTGCGGAGCAGACATTGAGCAGCGAAGCATGGGAGCACAACAGTGTGTGAGAGCTCGTGCTGGCCACCATCTGCCAAACTGCTTTGGGATCTGATTAGGGCGTCGCGTAGGGCATGACATGTCCAAGGTGCCAACCAGGGCCGCCGGCTGCATCTGCTTTAAATGACAACGTCGTGCTGGCGCAGGCGAGGGCTTGATGAGGAGGTTATGAAAGTATGCTTCTTGCAAGGATTTTTTTCCAGCATCTTGAGACTCACCTACTTGTCAGATGTGCACGAGGAGGCACTTTTCACACAACATTCGTGTCAGATGGGCTGCTCTCGTCGCAACGGGCGACAACACACTGTCCCGTAAAACTTTATTTGCAAAATACTTGGTTTGCAGGGTGTAGCGCTGACTCTGCTGTTCCTATAGACACTCATGACTTCCTTTCCACGGTCGTGCTCCGTTTGTCCGACCTTCATACGAACAGGTTGGCAAGGCCGTCCGAGATGGAGATGCTTCTGCGCTGTCCTCTTTAGTCCCCCAGCGAAAGCATAGCTATGTGCTTATGATGGCGTGGACATGGGACGGGGAGGGGGGTCACGCGTTAGCCTCTGACGTGATGGATGAGGTCAAAGCCAAGAGCCTCTGGGCAGAGCCCAATCCCTCCGTCATCTCCATGGAGCTCCAGCAGAAGCTGGCAACAGGCTGCTATCGCAACTTGCTTTGGACTGGCCTGAAACGGGAGGGGGGCTCCTGCTTTCCGGTCTGGTTTACA
Organism: Symbiodinium sp. clade A Y106; assembly: GCA_003297005.1. Taxonomy (NCBI): domain Eukaryota; class Dinophyceae; order Suessiales; family Symbiodiniaceae; genus Symbiodinium; species Symbiodinium sp. clade A. The sequence goes on along the minus strand of BGNK01004571.1, from coordinate 20,562 downwards.
TTGGTATTCAATCTGAAGAGTTGTCGAAAGGGGTAGCTGGCTGGGCTGGCATGGCGCCATGTTTCAGCCTTCAGGATGTGTTCGAGTTCCTCCCAGCCTTTTCTGTGATAGAACTGTTCAAGGGCAGCATAACAGCGGGCATCATACAACTCGTGGCCATTGAGGATTTCCGTTGCTCTTCACGGCCGCTTACTCTGGAGCTCTTTGACTCAATATAAATTTTGTTGCATTATGATTCTACATGACGAAGCGAGGTTTCCCGTAGTTTCTGCAAGACTGAGCCTGCAAAAAGTGGGCATGGGCTGCTTCATGTCGCCCCTGATGTTACTCCGAATCCAGCATCTGTGAACCGGCAACCCAAAAGCAGCCAAAGGTCCCTGCGGTCTGGCAGCTTCTTCTGCGAGAGATCAGCAGCCAGCCGCAGGCATGAAGGGCATCCGCCAAAGACAATCGAGAGACGAATCGTGCTACTTATAGAATCGCAGGCATCTCTAGCAATTGTGTAATCGTAGACCCACAGTAGCACTAGCGACGACCACCACCTCCGCCGCCGCCGCCACCACCACCACCGCCACCACCACCAATACTACTTTGCGACTACTACTGACACAACATCTACTACTACTCCTACTCCTACTCCTACTCCTACTACTACTACTACTACTACTGCTACTACTACTACTACTACTCACGAAGCAGGTTTCAGTGCAGGAGCCCAGTCTTACCTGGGTGTCCCGCCAGGTGTCCTTCGTCTAAGCCACTATCTGTTATTGGCTGACGATTATGACAACGAGACGGATAGGTACATGCCCTGTCTGTCTGAGCCTCTAGTCGTCTGTGCTAGACCTCGCCTCGCATTGCCGAGTGTGAGCGTCAAAAAGTCTTGTGGCTTGTCCAATTTGACCTGAACTGTATACACTGGCCTCCTCTGGTCATCGGGGCCGAAGATGGCTGATCTCACACAATCACAAAAATTGCACTGTCGGCCAGATTTTGATATGAGTTTCACCTCCAACCGACCCGAGAGTGAGTGAAGAACTTGGAAGGGGAGTTCCGGGCTTTCGCGCGCATCTCGTTGTGGAAATCTCTTGAAATCTGACGTTGCGTTTGTATTTTGGTCAAGGGTCCTGCTGCTTGCTGAGGTCCGTGTTCCATGTTTGGGTCCCTGATTGTTCGGGACTACCTTCTCGGGTTAAGGGTCAAAGTTTTCGGGCTTGGTGTTCAGGGGACTAGGTTTAGGTGCTTGGAGTGATATCAACTTCCGAATCCGATCGCTGATCACTATGCAAAGTCTAGCTCGAGTTCACGCGCGGGCTTTCCAGGCTCTCGCTGAAGACGTGGAAGGTTGGACACTTCCGATGGTGTTGCGGCATGGCTGCACTGCAAGCCGGGACCATGACCAAGTTGACACTCCTTGACACCATTCGAGAGCGTTGGGATTTGTGGTGGAAATCAAAACACATTGAACGGTTTCCCACGAAAGCCGTGGGCCGTGTGCATCTGTGTGCTTGCACTGTCGAGGTGTGTTGCCCCTCCTGCGCCTTTCAGCCAGAAAGACAGCAAGAAACTACTGCGCTTGGCATGCAAGTTACGTCGGCTTTTCGGGAAATCTACTTTATTACTTCGTGAAGGGCACTGCCTGCAGCCGAGCGTCTCTCGCAGAAGTTTTTGCTGCCGCAAACACAAAAGCACCCAAACCCCAAACTTGCCTTACTCTCCTCACCCTATCTATCCTGTTCAACCTGATTCGTTGGTGATCCCTCAGTAGTCATTGCAGGATGCACCAACACAATTCCTACTCTAATCGCTCAGGCACTTGCATGATTAGCTTGTCTCAGAGACCTAACGTTTGCACGGGATATCTGTGGGGAGATGACTCGTAGCGGTAAAGCAGTTTCAGCTTAGGCAGCTCTTAGCTCTTGGCAATTTTCTGGCCCAGGATACGAACTGAGCGTCCATCAAGAAACACTTCATGACTCGATATGGGTAGTCGTCGAAATTAGGGTCCCTTTTGGGGTACCTTAAATAATAGGTGCCGTATTATATCAGGGACCCCAAAAGAGACCCTAATACTGACAACCACCCATATGGGGGTTTCCGAAAATTGGGGTACCCTATTTGGGGGTCCTTATAATAAGGATCCTACTATTTAGGGTACTACATTAGGGTCCCCTATTTTCGGAAACTCCCATATGGATGTCAGAACACACCCAAAAAGCCGCTTAGGGCCAGGGCCGGGCTTCTCATTGTGAGCTCTAAACTCGAAACAACTCAGCCTGAAGAGGTACCTGGCGGGGAGAACACGGGGGAACTGAAATAAAGAAGACCCTAACACCCTAACCCCCAAATCCTAACACCCTGCACCCTAAACTTCCCTAACACCCTAACCCTAACACCCTGAACCCTACAGGTGCAATCTGCTGGAGGTAGCAGGCCAGGAGGCCCACAGACGGCGCTCGCTTCTGGCGCAGTGCCTGCTCCTTCCACAGGATGACCACTGGGAAGCTTGGACTCGGGTTTAACTGTTGGGCTTTTGGAGCAAGAAGATCTAGGATTTATTTCGTGGGTTTAGGGTTTAGGCAAGAGGAGCTTTTAGGCCAAAGGGTTTAGAGCTTAAGGGTGTGACGTGATGGTCGTGACGAAGGCTGGTGTGGTACTGAAGCCTTTAGGGCCGGCGTGCTGGAATGAAGTTGGGCCGGGCATCTCTCCCGGGCTCGAAGATTCGGGCCCTGAGGTGCGTCAAGATGAATGGTGGCGGATCAAGATATGATAGGCCGGAAACCCTACTCGCCCTACTCGCTGCTTAGCCCTACTCCCCCAAAATCCCTGTAGAGGGGTCGCGTGTGAGTGTAGAACCCGTCTTCCGGCAGCGTGGCACCCCGCAGCTCTTACCCCGCAGCTATTTCCGGAAGAAAGCCCCTTACACACGAAAGTGCAAACCAAGGAGGGCGATGCGGCGGTCCAGCCGTTGCATTTGCTCCTGGAGCGTGAGAACTGGTCGGAGTTGGTGGCCTTCCTGGCCTCCCGGCGTTGAGACAATGAGCAATCGTCCTGACAGTGGGGGTGCTACGTGGTGCTGGTGGTGGTGGTGGTGGTGCTGGAAATTTGTAGCAGCAGCACCGACGCATCTTTGTCGGAAGCAATGGAAATTGACATGCTTCAAGAATTAGCACTGGAACCAGCAGAGATCACAACGCTAATGATGCCCGGGCTGCCGCTGTTGATGAGACTGACAACGACGGCGTTGACGGTGACTGTACAACTGAAGATGAGGGTGATGAGGAGGTTCTGGAGCATGACGATGATGCTGATAATAACAACGAAGAAGATGAAGACAAGGGCGATGTTGATCAAAGTGGGGATGTGGAGGGTCGTGTCGGCACTGCGAGGTTGAGGCTGGCGGAGGCTTCCCACACGACGAGGACCGGGCTGGCGGAGTCTCGCAGAAGGGACCTTCAGAGGACTTTGTCTACGAAAGTCCTGTGGGGACGTGTTCAGTGCATGACAGTGGAACTTACAGCACCTGACACTTCATCCGAAGGGCCGGAAGACAGCTGAGATGCAAAGCATAGCAAATTAGCCAAGACTTCTTGCCCGGTTTCGCCTCCAAAAGTTTAAAAGCCTAAGCCTAAGCAGAAGCCAGAAATTTTCATCTCCAAAGCCTAAGCCGTGACCTCCCATCTGTGTCCGACATCGGCAGTAGCAGCACGAACGCCTGAAATAACAATTGAACAAGCTTAACTTAAGGGTCTTAGAAACGTAATTGTAAATGCTTCGTGTCGTCCGCCTTGGTCCGGTCGCCGGTGCAGGGCCCAGTAAAACGACGAAGGTGGCCGCGGGTGCGGTGAGATCCGGGGGGCGGGGGAGGTGGAAGAGTTGGGGGCAGGGCGGATACGGGGGTACTTTTGTACAGCGTAATGTGCCCCCTTACTTGGAGCCAATCCCCTGCCAGGCGCAACCGCGCATGGCACTGGCCGCTTGAACTCAGATGGTTCCTGAGGTTGAGGGGTGGACTTCGTAGTGATGCAGTGATCATGGTGGTACTGGTCACAACAGAAGCAGCAATAGTCACGTGTTAGCAGTCGTGATCTCCACCATCGGGCCAGTGCGACAACCAAGGCTTTGGATTGAAGCATATACCGCATGCTGCAATGCACCACACAAGAGTACCGATCAAGACACCTCATCTGGTTGTGCCGAGTTGTGAGAAAGCAGTTTTTGAAAATTGGGGAGTCGAGAACTGGCCCTAGCTGTGTTGAGAACATGTAAGGCCGGAGTGTGTCGCTGATATCCGCTGATAAGACCCTAAACCCATCCTAAACCCCAAGCAGGATTTAGGGATTGAGATTCAGGGTTTCGAGCCTCCAGCTTAAACGATGACTCATCATAATCCATCCTGAGGTTTGCCAGTGTCTCTTCTTGAATTGACTACATACACAAAGACTGACGTGGCATGTTCCAATTGTCCAGGGCTTACAGTGATGGTTATCACGATAGCTCACAGGCTCCGCCCTTCAACCCTAAACCCGACACCCTACATCCTAAATGGGATGCGGAAACTAGCTTCACAAACGTGAAGCTGTAGTCTACCGTTGCTTCAAAGAAGTTGGCCTGCAATGAGGGCTCGTCCTTGCTACGTAGGAGGGCAAAGATATCCTAATCCGCCGGAGCCTTCGAAGTCTCAGGTCAGCACAGTCCTGGCGGAGCGTGGGCTCATGGGAGATTTCTTGGCTGCCTGCGCCCGGGCCGGGGACGTGCCGAGACCACAGACCCAAGCATTCGCAGGCTCTCGCGCAACCCGACCCCGTAAAGTTACCCTAAGCCCTAAATCCTAAATTCCTGAGCGGTAGCCTCCCACAACCATTTCAAAAGCCATGTTGAGCACCGGCTCCCTTCGAAGGACTCTACTTGGGCATCCTCAAGAACTGCGTGCCCTGGGTGCAGTGCCTCAGTGCCCTCCAGGCACCAACCCACGGGCCGCCATGTCTGGGAATGGGGTTTAGTGTTTAGAGTTTAGGGTGTTCAGGGTTTAGGGTTTAGTGAGACCTCGTTCAAACAGGGTTTAGGGTTTAGGGGGTTTAGGGTTTAGGGGGCACTTCAATTCATCGATTCTTACGTTGTTGCCCTTCGTCGCGGCTTGTAGCAGAGACGGATTTGGGTTTACCCGGTGCTCTGACCAGTGCCCTTAATGCCACTGTAGGCGCTGCTGAAAGCAGGGCTCGCACCCTCCGAGCCGCTGACGCCCTCCAGGGAGGCGAGCAAAGCTGTGTTGCTGGGGCCTCGTCGGGATTTTCAATGTGACCTTCGTCGTCAGTGGCTGAGGGCTTGGGGCGACTCACTTCGTGATGCTTCTTCACATCCCAAAGTGCGCCTCGGCCCCTTCGACCCAAACCTTCCCAGCCCACTGCGCCAAGCAGTGATCCTCAAGCTTGTAGCAGAATCGAAACAAGTCCCCTGTGAGACGTGGCCTCTGCATGCCGCTGGGCGGCACAATTGCCGCGCTGCTGCCCAGGCGAAGGGGCTCCCTGCGGTGTGTCACTGCGACTTTACGCAGGTCCTGGTTTTTCTTGATTTACTGAATGTTTCTGGCCACGATGAGTATGCGATCGGCGAGCGCTGCGTTCAATATGATAGGTGACGCTTGGCATGATCATCGTCGTGAGGGCTTCGATTTTAAGGTACGAGCTCGATGGGTTTGGAATAGTCTTGTTCGACTCTGCCTGCCTTGGGCTCGCTTTCCGTTCCTATTGCGAGGGAGGGCTTGCGCAAGAAGCATCACCGATTCCATGATCAAGCGACCAGTTAAACATGCAACCCTGTTTGTCCAAGCTGCCTACCATCTCGTTGAAGCTAACTTCTATCCTCATTGCGCCGTCACCGGTTCCCCATCATACTCGTTGTCGCCACTAGTCAATAGATGTTACAGCAGCACCCAGACAAATGCAGATGCTCTTCCCTTCCAAGGAATTGGGGACCTGAAGCAGCTTCCCTTCCAAGGAATTGGGGACCTGAAGCAGCCGCAGAACGCAAGCCATCTCAGTGCTAGCCACTGCAATAACAACCGCAACAGCAAGAGAAACAGCGTCAGCAACACCATCGGCGACAGCAGCAACAACAACATAACCAGAATCAGACACAACATCAGCAGCAATCGAACACACGCAATTGATTCGTATGGTGACATTTTGTACCCGGTGATGCCTGCACCTCTGGAACGACTCGAGGAAACGACGTGTTGCGGCAGGTTCTGCTCGTTGCCAAAGCCGATCCCTTCGTGCGCAATGCACGTGGCCAGACTGCCCTGGACGTCGCCAAAGCGAACAGGCATCGGCCCGTGGTACCTTCGATCCCCACCCTAAACAGTTAAAGGCTGGGCGACGAAGCCAGCTAGCTAGCAACGACGACAATATCCAGACATGCTCTCTGCCAGCAGATGTCGTAGGAGCATCCGTCAGGAGACAAGATAAACAAGCAGTTGAAGTTTATTGTTCCTGGTTCCAGTATCAAGGTTCGGGGGTTCGAGCATGAAGCAGCTTCGAGAATTCAGAAGGGTTCGAGCGGCCTCTTATCTTTCCTTTGCGTTTAGCCTTTGGGGTCACGATACCAAAGCCTCATGACAGCAGGCTGCAGCTGAATCAACATGTGTCAACAAGGGGTCCAGACGGTGTCGCCTCACGACAGGTCTCACATCTGGTTGTAGCTTTGCATGTGGTCTACGACCCTCTGATTCTAGCCTGGACTGGTGAGCTGGGCAGATGGCACACACCCCAAACTAAACTCCACGCAACAGCCTAACCCACCTAACCAGGTCTTGGGCCACAGCGGCCCTGATCCGCCGTGCTGCGCAGAGCGACAGGCCGGGTAAACAGCGGGTCGGAAAGTTGCTGAGTGTGGGTTTAGAGTCTAGAGGCTAGGGCGCAGGGCCTTCGGGTGTCAGGGTTTTGGGGTCCCTGGCTCTTGCGCCCCCAAGTGCTTTGTCAGGCTGGCGCTGTGGAAGTACACCAAACCAGCCTGTAAGGATGGCACTAAGCCCCCTAAAACTCTCAGCCTAAATCTTATACTACCCCAAACCCTGAAGCTTACAACCTAAGTCCCTAAGTCTGAAACCATAGGTAAATGGTACTTATGGGCTAGACGGCTAGACTAGAGGTCAGAGCTTGCTGGGAAGTGCCCCTACCGCTGTAACCGCCCCGTAGCAACAAACACCATCGAGTCTCGGCTATCGAGGCACTGTTTCCTGTCCTGTACCAGTGTGTCACTGTCGTTGATTTTTGCAACCACTGGTGCCTCGTGTATAGTTGCGGTTTTTAGGAAGAATCAAGCGTCACGCCGCCCAGTACCTTGTCAACCTCGCCTGGCTTGTCCGAGTCGTGAGAGCGTAAGCGGTATGTGGAGCCCACGTACCTTGTCAGAAGCACTTCGGCCTCCTCCAACAAATCCTGCTCTAGGGGCTGCGCCCATGGGCGGGCAGCGCAGGTAGAAGCCTGGAGCACGGCTCGAAACCTGAATGCCTTAAAACCCAACCGCAACCTAAAAAAGCTTAAAATGCCTTAAAAACCCAAGGCTGGGACCACTCATGCTCCTGATGCGAGCCCCCGAGCCCCGAAACCAAGCCATGGCTGCCCCAAACATTACGCAACAAAACACGAAAATGGGTGGGGGCGAGGGCATCGTGCCGCGCATTTTGCTAAAGCAAGGATTGCAACGCTCGAGGCGAGAACTCACAGGACGCATGCGCTCGGGGACCGAGCGCTGCCCGATTTGGCGGATCCACAGGTCGCCGATAGCTCTTGTAGAGGCCCCCCTTTACTGGATAGCAAGACCTGACTATCAGTGAAGTCCCAAGCCTTGCGATGCAGGCCTCAGCATCAAAGCTCCAAAGCGGCGAGAGCCCTCAGCCCAAACACCGAACACCTAAACAACAAGACGAACGAAGCCTGAACCCTTCACATCGAAGCCGGAAGCCTGAAGCTGGAAAACACGTATTTTCATATACACACATATATATATACATACATGTGTATTTGCATTTATATATAGCTATATATATATGTATAGAATCACAAGATTTATGAGTCTATCCGTCTATCTATCTATCTATTCTAATTCTATCTCCTACCTCTCTGTCTCTGTCTCTCCCTGTTGCTCTGCCTCTGTCTCTCTGTCTCTCTGTCTCTCTGTCTCTCTGTCTCTCTGTCTCTCTGTCTCTCTGTCTCTCTGTCTCTCTGTCTCTCTGTCTCTCTGTCTCCCTGTCTCCCTGTCTCTCTGTCTCTCTGTCTCTCTCTATCTCTTTGTCTCTCTATCTCTCTGTCTCTCTATCTCTATCGACACAGCAGGTTTCCATCTCTCTCTCTCTCTCTCTCGCCCTCTCTGTGTCTGTCTTCTCTCCTTCTCTTACTGGCTCTGTCCGTGTCAGAAAGCCCCACTAAGCCGTCGAAGTGCATCTAGGGCCAGCGATGGTCTTATCCTGCGAGTGGCGCATGCCTTGGCGAAACATGTGGAGGACGGTAGTCCAGCGTACAGGGTTTGCAGTATGAGGGTTTGGGGTTTTCTATTTGTTAGAAGGGTTTCGGGGTGTTTCTGCGTTTCTTGCGGAATGTCTCAGCCCACACTTTGCCAACCCACACCGCAGATCCGTAGCCCTAAGCCCTTCCTTGCAGAGTTTGGAGTTCTTGCGATCACAGGACGGAGGCCTGCTCATCGGGACAACCATGTACAGTGCACCACTGATCACGCTTGGCATGTTTTGTATGTATATATACACATGTATAATTATAAAATATGTATACATGCTTGCCTGCCTATGTGGCGTGTATACATGCGTAAGCAATTTGTTTGCGTGCGTGGTTTGTCTCTCTGTCTCTCTCTCAGTCGGTTTCCGTTGTTCGGAAGTCCAAGAAGGCCGCATGTTTCTGGTTAACCACTCCGACCGATTCAGGTTTGTGGTTTGGAGAGTCTACGTAGGCATCAGCAGCACGCTAAAGCCCGCTCAACAACCTGTCCCAGGACGTCCATGCCGAAAGGGTAGCGGCGGACATCAACCTGGTTGCCAATGCCCTGGTGACCCATCTGGAGGCCGTAGAGGCACAAAAGGATCTGGTGGCCAGCGCTCTGGTGACCCACCTGGAAGCCGTGGACGCGCGGAAAGCTGCCGAGGCCGGGTCACAGCCACCTTGCAGAGGGTGCTGGGCTGCAGGTTGAGGCACAATTATGCAGCTATGTCTTGTCAATCAATATGCGAGTCCGGTAGTGCCACTGGTGACCGTCACTCCAGCTGATGTCGATGTTTGTTTACCTTTCTAAGCCGTTGCTATGACACCTTGGTGGAAGGGCTGCAGAGACATTGATGCTCAGCTGACTGCCTGATCATGAAAGTGCGCTGCTGGTCATGTGATGTTATGTCGCAGGAATCATAGGCAAGTGTCTGGTTGCAAATTGGCAAGCGGACAAACACAAGATGCGTCATGCTGCTGCTGATGCTGCTGCTGCTGAATATCCGATCAACACCTGGAGATGATGGTTCCCGAAAAGATCCAGTTCAGGAGCGGCAGGGGCAAGTGCAAACCTCCGAAACGCACCGTTCGTGTGGTGGTGTACACCTACGGCTCTGGCCTTTGCATCGTTCGGGGTTTGCTCCCTATTCCGTTGGGCGCTGTGAGACGGAATCACCATGTATTTTGCAGTTGTAGAAGCTGTGCCTGCTCTTTGCAGGGTGCAGTGGACATTGACTTGCAGGAGGCCATACAAGAACACGAGGATGCACAAGTCAACGTAGATCAAGCCACTTGTATGTCATTGGTGCTATAACCTGCGAAGGACGTCGCCACGAATATGGTAGCAAGTGCCCTGGCTGGCCTGCTTGGTGCTTTCTCCGCCCCGCGGCGACGTTATATGTGTCATAACCCTACTCGCCGGCACCGCATAGCGGTAAGTCTTCACAAGTCTACACATGTGATGTGGCCGCAGTGGATCCAAGGACGAATCTTCCAGGAGAGAAAGCATCCCAGAGCACGAGGTCGGACACATTCTACATTGTTCTACATGTGGGTACATGTACCCTGTCTCCGTTGAAGTTATCGTGCAATGTTATCCAATATGCCATGCAGCCAGCATACGAGTCCCAAGAACAAACATAGCATTGTCTTCTGCATGGTTGAATTTGATGAAGTGTTTGTTGAAATCATAGGTGCTAAGGCAAGCTTCCGTGTGTGGTATGTAATGTTTGATGGGCACCAGCAAGTTAGCAGCTGTCGCTAAATGCAACACCAGATGCAAGTTTTGTGCTGGCACATGTGTGTACACTTGCGAGCAAGTATGTGATTGTCTGTATGTATGCATGTATGTATGTACGTATGTCTGTTTGTATGTAGGTGTAGATATATATATATATATATGTATGTGTGCTTTATGTTTGTATATAACCGTATGTGGTGGGTGTTGACATTGTGGGTGGTGAGCCTTGCAAAGGTTACTACATGCTGTCATGTGTTGTTTGTCTCGCCTTCTTTCTGCACTTGGTCCGTTTCTTTCGCACATTGCGCCATAGTTTTCACTTTGAGTACGTAGATTATCCTAGTCCTCCTAGGTCGGTCCTAGGTCTATGGTTTAGTGACCGACTGACCGGTCACCGCTGCAGACGGCTTGGTTTGCACCATGTATCAGAGCATGCTTGCCAGAGTCTCTTACAGCATGTAGTCGTGTGATACACGAAGCCTTCGATGTGCAATGTTAAGTGTTGGGCAGATATTTCAACATGCTTTCTCACTACCGGTTCAGGCTGTGGAGAGCGATCACACCGACGCTGCAAACGTACAAACAGTGGCACGAATACTGGCCGGGCTTGTCACGGCAGCAGAGTCGGACGTCGGCTCCCTGATGGGGCAGCTGGAGGCAGGAAGCTGTCACGAAGCTCGGTTTCTTTTTAGCCCAAACCGAAGTTTCACTGTCAAGGAAGCCGCGAGCGACAGCATCCAGCATGAGGTGGGGATCCCAAAGCTTTACATGCTTGGCACAGAATTTAGAGCTGCAGACTTCCATCAGGCTGTGGAGAGCGAGCACACCGACGATGCGAACGTCGAAACAGTGGCACGCATACTCGCCGGGCTCGTCACATCGGCAGAGTCGGACGTTGGCTCCCAGGAGGCCGTCTTGAGCTTCGGTATGTTGGCTCGCAGTGGTCCGAGACGTCTCGTTGTCAAGGCAGCAGCAAGCGACGGCATCCAGCATGAGGTGGGGCAGACGACTTTTCTCCAAAGTTGGTTCGTTTGGTGCAGAACCTAGAAAAGCAGATGTCCATGAGGCTGTGGAGAGCGAGCATACCGACGATGCAAATGCCCAAGCAGTGGCTTACGTACTGGCCGGACTTCTGACAGCGGCAGAGACGGACGTTGGCTCCGCTATGGTGCTGTCCTGAGCTTATGGTTCTCTTCTTCGAATGCTCCAAGACGCAGCTGCATTGCCAAGGAAACAGGGCGTGACAGCATCCTGCAAGAGGTGGGGAAACCAACATGTCTCCAAAGTTTGATATGTTCAGCGCTTGTCCATAGGTTTAAGATTCTTCGAGAATATAGAATGGTGTCGAAATATTTGGGTCACCCTACCTTCCTCACAACAATGCACCCAAGACAATCATTGCAGGAGGCCAAGCCAGCAACCTTCGAGAATACCGAGTACAAAGGTGATGGTGAGGCCGATTGCAGAACCCTGTGGTGGGATTGAGAAGACTGCCCAGCTGTCACATCCGTGAGTGTCTTTGCGGTCGAGCGGGTTAATTGGCCATCCCGTGTCGCCGATATCAATTATGGCATAATGGGAAATCAAAAGGTGCCTCAGGGTCAGGGTGTGACCAGGGTACATGCATGGGTGTAGCCTCGCAGGCTTAGCTTCACTTCTTCAAGGAACCACAACAGCAAACCGCCAGAGCAAAAGGGCCCACAGAGAGAACAAAGACTTCCGTCAGGTTGTTGAGAGCGAGCGGGCCGATGTGGCGCGCGTAGTGGCCGGGCTCGTCACGGCAGCAGANTGTCGTGAAGTCTGGTGCATTTGCACCAAAACGAAGTTGCATCGTCAAGGAAGCGGGCCGCGACAGCATCCAGCATGAGGTCGGAAAGCCAACATGCCTTCAAAGCTTGATATTTTTGGCGAAGGACTGCACAAGATCTAGTCACGCAGACTTTCATCAGGCCGTCGAGAACGAGCACACCGACGATGCAAATGTGCAAACGGTGGCACGCGTGTTGGCCGGTCTCGTCACAGCAGCGGAGCGAGATGTTGGCTCAGTGCACGTGGAGGCAGGAAGCTGTCCTGAAATTTAGTTTGTTCCAAAAGCTTCGCGATGAAGCTGAAGTAGGCCACGAGCGACAGCCTCCAGCATGAGGTGGGGAAAACCAACGCCTCTTGACTCCAAAGTTTAGTTTGTTTCGAGTTTTGTAGACGGAACCTAGCAATGCCAATGCAGACTTCCAGCTTTTGGTAAAGCTCCTCTTGATGTTGCATGGGCTGTCGGGACTGTCGGGGTGCGTCAGGAGCCGGAGGGCTGAGCTGCCCACGACGTAGGATCCTGTGGTGAACCTGTGTCAGCAGCAAACAAACCCATGAAGCCTGGAACTTTGACCTCTCTCCAGGGTTCTACATAAGATGCCTCCCCGGCTTGTGCTGTCTTGCTTCTGGTTGAAGAAGAAGAAGAAGAAGTGGAGAAGTGGCAGGATGCCGTGTCCTAGCCACTCGGGGGATGGGAGGTGTGGGGAGAGAGGGGAACCAGAACAAGCCGATGCAGAAGCAGTCGGCAGGCCGTAGCAGAGTGGGAAATCGATGCAGACGGCGACACTGGCAGGCTTATGGAATAAAATGCCGCACCGGAAGGTGCCCTCGAGAGGAACCCGCTTCCGAGGACAGCGCCAGGAAGTGAGCAGCCGCAGCTGCGCCCCAAGGAAGTGCTTCAGACAGCCAGCAGCAGAAGGCTGCAGCACCAAACGAATTAGACCCAGCGGAGCGGAGTCCGCCGGGACCCAACCACCAACCACCGTCTCGCCCAAGAAGAGCGAGAGGTAGCAAAACCAGAACAAAATTGACGGCTAGCCACACTCTCACACGGTGGCCTCAAACGTCGTCATCGACACAAGTGTCTCCCTATCCACACCTGCATAGGAAGTGTGACGGCCTAGGTGGGGCCGGGCTGGCACGGCAGAGCCGTGGGAGGTGCCAAAAGCGCCCTCCCAAGCAGAAAAGGCCTTGCAGGCGAGTTCCTTACGACCTTGGTATGGCCGGCACACGACTAGCTCGCCGATTGGCTACCTGCGCGCGCACCCGGCGCTGGCCACCGCAACAAGCGCCGTCGCCCAGCGAGCTGCGCTCTAGCAAGGCTCCCTGATAAGCAGGCCACCACAACACCCACTCTTACGATGCAGGCCCCACCGTCCGGAGTGACTTCTTCCAGGTCAATTCCCGCCGCTACTCCATACAACGGCCCCTCTGCGGAGAGGGTCTTGTCATGTCTTGTCTCTGGTTGGTGCAATGCGGCCCCGCAGACAACAGCAAACCGCCAGAGCAAAAGGGCCCACAGAGAGAACAAAGACTTCCGTCAGGTTGTTGAGAGCGAGCGGGCCGATGTGGCGCGAGTAGTGGCCGGGCTCGTCACGGCAGCAGAGTCGGACGTTGGCTCGCTGGTGCATGTGGAGGCTGGAAGCTGTCGTGAAGTCTGGTGCATTTGCACCAAAACGAAGTTGCATCGTCAAGGAAGCGGGCCGCGACAGCATCCAGCATGAGGTCGGAAAGCCAACATGCCTTCAAAGCTTGATATTTTTGGTGAAGGACTGCACAAGATCTAGTCACGCAGACTTTCATCAGGCCGTCGAGAGCGAGCACACCGACGATGCAAATGTGCAAACGGTGGCACGCGTGTTGGCCGGTCTCGTCACAGCAGCGGAGCGAGATGTTGGCTCGGTGCACGTGGAGGCAGGAAGCTGTCCTGAAATTCAGTTTTTTCCAAAAGCTTCGCGATGAAGCTGAAATAGGCCACGAGCGACGGCCTCCAGCATGAGGTGGTGAAAACCTAGTTTGTTTCGAGTTTTGTAGGCGGAACCTAGCAATGCCAATGCAGACTTCCAGCTTTTGGTAAAGCTCCTCTTGATGTTGCATGGGCTGTCGGGACTGTCGGGGTGCGTCAGGAGCCGGAGGGCTGAGTTGCCCGCGACGTAGGATCCTGTGGTGAACCCATGTCAGCAGCAAACAATCCCATGAAGCCTGGAACTTTGATCTTCCACATATGATGCCTCCGCGGTTTGTGCTGTCTTGTCTCTGGTTGGTGCCTTGCGGTCGGAGTGAGGAGATGGCCCAGGGGCAGAGAGTGTTCATAAACCGACCCGTGTTACCGACAGCTACTGTATGGTGAGCAATCGGGGGTGGTCCCTCCGAACACTTTAGGACACGTTAGGATGCACTTCTCATGCCAAGCAAAGTGTTAAAATATGTGGGAAAGAACGCAACAAGTTGCAAGCTGTTTTTTCCAAGGAATCTGCGCTTTAGGACACGTTAGGATGCACTTTTCATGCCAGCAAAGTGTTGAAATACGTGCGAAAACACAGAACTCAACTAGTTGCAACCTGTTTTTTTCCAAGGAATCTGTACCATGAACACTTTGGGCACGTTCGGATGCACTTCTCATGCGACTGTGATCCGGGTCTATGTATGTGTGTATCTGTATGCGAAGAGGGCCTGCAGACAACAGCAAACCGCCAGAGCAAAAGGGCCCACAGAGAGAACAAAGACTTCCGTCAGGTTGTTGAGAGCGAGCGGGCCGATGTGGCGCGCGTAGTGGCCGGGCTCGTCACGGCAGCAGANCTGGTGCATGTGGAGGCTGGAAGCTGTCGTGAAGTCTGGTGCATTTGCACCAAAACGAAGTTGCATCGTCAAGGAAGCGGGCCGCGACAGCATCCAGCATGAGGTCGGAAAGCCAACATTTCTTCAAAATTTGGTGTTAGATAATTACACGCCTTCAAAGTTTGGTATTCTTGGCGCAAAATCTAGACCTCCATCAGGCTGTCGAGAGCGAGCACACCGACGATACGAACATCCAAACAGTGGCACGTGTATTGGCCGGGCTTGTCATGGTGGCACAATCGAAGGCTGGCTTCGACAGTAGAGGGACTGTGTGTGCGGTTCTGCAGTTCTTTCTGCAGCTGTTTTTCGAGGATGCAGACGAGTTGGCGCCACGAAGGGTGTCCGAGCAGGTCACACGCGACTGTCTTTCAGCTTTGGGAAGTGGGAGTCGTGCCTGCAAAGATCAGCAGCCAAGTATCCCCCGGGTCAGGAGGAGGAACCTGTGGAGCGCTCCGGAAACACAGAGGCCAGGCTCGTGCTTCCTCCGGAGTTCATAACTTTGGTACGACGTGACAAACCCCGACTGCTGCTGGCTTCATCAGTTTCATCTCTCTTTTGGTGGCAAGCAGCTGCAGCTGAGCCGCGTCGTAGTTGACAGCGAGAGTCTGAGAAGGACGTAGACTGCAAGATCAGTGAAACGACACGTCATCAATATCTTGAGTGCCTTGAACTTAAGAGGATGTCGGTGTGTTGCATGTAGTCGTTCTCCATCGATGTTCGCACATCTCGTGATCTTGCATGTGCAGGTGTATAGTCAGCATAGCCTACCCCCTCAAACCCGAAACCGTAAACCGTAAACCCTAAAACCCAGTAAGCTGTCGAGCCCTAACGTCGCTCAAGCCCTTGTAAATATCCAGTTAAGGCATCCTGAAAGTGGCTGAAATTCGAACCCAGAAACCCTTTGAACGGTCAAGCCCCCGAACATGTCAAGCTTTGTTAACCTTCCATAGCCTAAGCCCTCAGCCCAAGTCCACTCCGAGAGAGGACCTCAAGGCTTGGAGCAGCTTTGATGAGCAGAGTGCCGTCGCAGAGGTTTTGGATGCCGTGGAGGCCTGCAGTCTTCGGCGTTGCCTACACCTGCATATGTCTACATGCACATGTATGTACGTATGTGTGTATGTGCAAGGGGTCAGTGATGTGAGTTTGCGCACGCTTCTTGGCGATTTTTTAAAACTTGCCTGCTCTGACTCAGTCATCTGCTATTGCCACACTTCCGTCCCTGCTTGGGCTTCGCGGTCGGAGTTGGGGTCCTGGAATTGAGTAGATTCTTGTTGCCGCTGAGTACTCGGTTTGCACCGGGCATCGGGCTTTGAATTGACCTTCCGTGAGCCGAATCCAGGCGATGGCGGATGAAGCGGCAGCTTCCGGACGTTAGAGAGAAGCTAGTTCTGAAAGAACTGTCACAGCTGAGGAGGTGGATGGCATTTCCAGGAGGCTCTCCGACCTTTTTACTCCAAACGAGAATCTTAAGATTAAGGTACGACCCCAAACCAAAATACTGTTAATCTTGAGCAGTCTGTAATTCGACGCCGTGCATGACAGGCCGCTGTACAGGATTTCCTTCGGCTTCTGGGGCGCAGTGTGTCAGTTTAGCTGGAGGCATTTCTCCCAAAGGGTCTTACGCACTTACATAGCAGCATGTAGGGTTTCTATATTAGGAATTAGTATTATGATCAAAACAGTACCTAGGACGCTTTGGGTCTGTGGCGTGGTCTGCGGGACCTGGGCCTCATGGTCACGACGTGTAGATAGGCAGACACAGGTACACGCTCACAGTTTTACGCGTTGTATGCTTGTTTGGTAACTGAATGTAGCATAGCATACATACATGATAGAGCTTTCTATTCGGCAAGATGGGGACAAGATAGACTATGGTTCCCGAGATCGTGGCAGGCCAAGATCTCAGGCAGTAAGCTTCAAAGAAGCTCAAGTGCCAGGTAGAGGCGGGCAAGACGTGGTCGCGCAGACGACTTGCACGCTGCAGAGACAAGCTGCCGACATGAAGCCCTGACCTGCCTTGCGGTGCTCATCCTCCGCCCTGGTCGGATGCCTTCTTGCGTTGGACCGGCATGAGACACTCCCGTGGCAAAAACCCAAGAAATTTTGTGAGACCAGTAGCTACCAAGCATAGCCGCCATAGCCGTCATAGCCATGATCGTCGGATTCCTCGTGCTTGGTGCTTCGGTCCTGGCCGGGGCCACATCTCCCGACAAGGCAGCGCAGCTCTCGGAAGCCGTGGCGCTGGATGCGTGCCCTGAGGGGACGTGTGCCTTGCACGCGCTCCAGCAGAACAGCACGGCCCTCCCGGGCAACAGTACGAAGGAGAAGAACAAGGTGAACCCGGCCAGCATTACGACAAAGGAGGAGGAGCACGAGGACGGTGACTCCATCGATCCGGAGGGCGACCTGCTTGGTGCCGAGAACTTCGCCGCGGTCAAAGTGGCTGCTGGTTGGTCCCAGGGTGGAGACAAGGTTTGGGGCAGTGGCAGAGGCATCGAAGACGTCAACGGTGGCAATGTCGGCTACTACAACAACGGCATGGACGCAGCTCATGCGCGTTGCGGCGGCAGCCACTGTGCCCTGATCGTGAACCCGCCGGGTCACCGCACCATCAACCAGTTCCACATCCACTTCGTCTCCTACGCAGGTTATGGATCCAGCCTCAAGCACAAGCTCGAGAAGAGGGTCTGTGGCAAAAGCGGATGGCGCAGCGGAGGCCTGCCATGCCATGGCAAGGCTATCTTTGTCAGCGGTTGGCCGAATGTCTTCTCGGTAGCCATGGGTGGAGGCGGCATGAGGCATGCTAGTGTCATCGCTTGGCCCAGCGCCTGCGGTCACAAGGGCACGATTATCGAGTTGGCCTATGGCTGCAGCATAGAGCATCAGATTCGTGGAGACTACAACCCAGCCTATCGTTAGGCCCGGTGAAGCTCACTGCGATGAGATCAAGGCCAGTCTTAAGCACTGGCTCCGAATTCATCTCGGGGGCTATAATCTCTTTTTGCTCGGGCACTGTGTTTGATGCAAGTCCATGGCTGCGCTACAAAGGTAAAGCCTCGCCTTCGAGCAGAGTTTTGTTCATGTGCCGGCGTCTAAGCCTTATACTGTTCCGATGAAGTGATCGACTGAGAGAAAAGACAGCAATGGAGAAGTCCAACGACACTTTGTCCGACAATCTCAGTTGTGCTCGGTCTGATGGAAGTTACTAAGTCACTGATATTGATGTGGTTGCTCTTTGCTCAAAGAGGTTGCTCAGCTGCGGAGTGAGGGACCGGATGAGGCAGCGATGGCTCGCGTGGATTAGCTTTGTTACTCAGTTCATTCCCCTAGCCCTACTCCTTGATTCACGATTGATTATTGCTTGGAGTCTTTACGGAGGCAGCCGGACAATCATAGGGCCAGAAACCTCTTCTGACCAAGTTCGCGTGTGAGAGCGCAAAACCCCAAACCCTCTCATCTGTTATGTCGGGACCCCACGGCAAAATCAAGGAAAAACGCCAGCAACTCTCTCTCTCTCTCGCTCTCTCTCTCTCTCTTGCTCATGGCGTCTGGACTCTCTCGCACTCGGCTGCGCCGCTGCGACACCGAGAGGCCCGGGGCACAGTCTCAAGTGCTGGTGAGTGTCACAGCATCGGAGGTGTAGCAGACTTTCCGACTGCTTGAAGGCCTTCGGGCGTTGCCGTATGATAATGATAAAGATGCTCGTGCATAGCGCTGGATTGTCGGGTCCCAAATTTCGGCAAGTCTGCGTCCTGCGCTCTGGGGCGAGTCCGAGCAAGCGACTCTGCGTCTGGGTGGCAGCATTGCTGCTCAGGCAGGCCCACTCCCATTTCGAGACACACGGGCCTGTACACATGGAACATCTAGCCAGAAGACTAAGGCCTAAGGCTTAGACTTGTGCGACTCGAACCCTGCGGTCAGAGCATGTGCTGTCAGGAAACACAAGACCATATGTAAATGTGCAGGAAAACTTTTGCATCAAGATGCAAGCCAGTGGTTAGCACACAGCTTCATCCTTCATGATGCGCCCTGTAGACGTCCTAGTGGCCGTATAGCCATGGGCAGCCATCGGAGCAGCATGCGCTCGGGCGATGTTTGCTCACGCCGGTGAGCGGATCGGAGACTATGAGGTCAAGCAACTTCTCGGTCGCGGTAGCTTTGGTGTTGTGTTGCTCAGCGGCGGTTGGGCAGATCTGAATGACCGGTTACCGTAAGCCGAGCGCTTCATGCTGCCCTTCTGCAGAAGTCGCTACTGCCCCAACAGCTCTTCAGCAGAAGCCACACCTGAGGCTTCTTGTTCAGACGGCTGCCCTGCAGCAGACACTTGGCTTTTCTCATATCCCGGGTCGCAGGAACCTAACAACCTGGATGATTAATGCGGTCTTCCAAACCTTTCGCACAGCCCCATACTGCAATACCTGGTCGTGATCTTTCAGCTGTGAATTGAAATCAATGCTAAAGTGTTTGGTTTGTGATCTTGCTCGTTTTCTCTCGAAAACGAGCCTCCCGCCTCCGGGCCCGAACTCTCCGTGGACTAGGCGCGGCGACCGAAATCACGTGCAGACATGTCTTGGACCTTTCCATGACGCCCGCATGAGTTTCTCTTCCTCCTCAGTCTCTCTGAAGCTCATGGGCGGGATTCCATCTACGAATGTCATCGGAACTGTTACCACACTGTCGCAGTCTGAAGGCAAAGGGTTAAGTAAATCCCAACTCCAAGCGTGAGACCTCATCTGGCTTGTCCGAGTTTCGAGCGCATAAACCCTAAGCCCTAAGCTTCTTAAACAAGTTGGGGAAAGCCCTAAATTTTCGCCCAGGTTTGCATTGAAGCTGGTGCCTTGTGACCACCTGGACGACGATGAGGCGGCCAAAGCAGCCGACACGACGTTGGCCGAGGCCGCTTTCATCACCCTTCGCAATGCTGTAGTCAGTCTTAATAAGTAAGTATTACGGGGTGTGGCAGGCCCTAAACCCCAAGAAAAAAATCCTGAGCCCTTCATCTCAGCTTTCGCATTTCGAAGATAGTATACCTTCACGGCTTAGTTGATCTTGTAGGACATTGATCGCAAGAGGCTGAAATGTCACTCTGAAGCACAAGCAGTTGCTTCAAGTAGCGTTCTTACTATTCTTCGTATTCTTACTATCACTACATACCAGTACCGCCACTTCTAACTCATTACTAAACTATGCCATCAGTATTACGGTGTGCACTCCGATTGCTATTGTTACGATTTTTGGTCAATATTGTCGTCATTTATATATTTGTTACTGTGCAGGGATGCTCCATGTCCATCCTGATCGTAAACACCTTGTACAGCGTATTCGCCAATCATCTGGAGCTGGTGTCGCCTATTGTTCAGTTTAGATCGTTTATAGACGACGCGAAGTTNATTGAACTTTTACGAAAACCAGCACAAATTCTTCAAGTTGGGGTCAGCTTTTGGTGACAGGGTTTTATACTCGAACTCGGCAGTGCAGGGATGCTCCATGTCCATCCTGATCGTAAACAGCTTGTACAGCGTATTCGCCAATCATCTGGAGCTGGTGTCGCCTATTGTTCAGTTTGGATCGTTTATAGACGACGCGAAGTTTTGGGCTCCAACTCGTGACGAAGCGCAGTTACGTGTTGCTTTTCAGGAAGTAGAAGAGTTTGACCGGTCAATTGGGCAACAAACTAATGATCGC